>KB675014.1:0-20157 GCA_000349165.1 Anopheles christyi | reverse complement strand
TCAACCAACGATAACCCGCGTGTAAGAGGTCCCGCCTGCAAACGGGCAATATGGTTTTGGTTTACATCCACACAAAACAACAACCCTCTGTGCTGTTCTGGCCGCGTTCAGAACCACGAAAGCTCACCCAAGAGTTCATCCCTGATTAGCTGAATCCTAAAGGTTTGGGGGAGCACATAAACAGTTGCTTAATCGGTGCGACCGTTCCTGTTTTTTTTTTTTTTTTTGTTGATTGGAATAAAATAAGCAGTTAACGGCTTTCTGATCTTTAAAAAAATTGACTTGTTTTAAAATGCGTCCCAAATGCGGGCGTACACCGCACGTTGTCGCATACAGAAACGAATATAGGTTTAATTCAATTAATTCCCTCCGAATGCTCTCGAACGTTGGCGATGACGACTCTTTGGAGCTCGCTGCTTTATTGGTGTCATACGTTCAATTAATTGTAACTAACAATACGGTGGCCGGGAGGCTCGACATTCCAGAACAAAAATTTCCTCCCGCATACACACACGTACACCGAAAGAAACAATCTATTTCGATTGACCCATTCATGAGTGCGGGGAGGGCCCACACTTAATTGTTTTACAACCCCATCAAGGGAGCGCGGCTAAAACGGCGGTTGTCTATAGCAACCTACATTCTGGAACGTTCTTCTTCATGCCGCCCTCGATATTCCGGGACCGTTGGAGGTGAACGGAAACTGAAAACCTTTCAGAAAAAGAAAGTCAGCAATGCCTCACCCCGCAGCCCGTGGGCGAATAATTTATTCCAACGCCTGAAGGGCATACTATGGTAGAAACCACGAAGTGAAGTGGTTTAAAAATGGAAACTACTATCACCAACATATTGTGATCCTGTAAACAAAAAAAAACAAGAAACTCTTACCTGCTATGCCGGTCGACATCTTTCAGCCGGTGATGGATTTTAGGATTATGTAGGGAACGGCGATGGGCAAGAGTTCACAGGCCACTGAGACACCCGAGTAATGATGGAGTAAACTAAAAAGAAGCAAAAGAATTAGAAATTAACCATATAGCCATTTAATTACGCATGGTTGAGAAATGCGTGCTAACAGGAGTACGGAGACGATACGCCACACATGTCAAAAAAATGGTACCGAACCATGGCTTAAGAATAACTAACTTGGACACAGAACAACTTTTAAAAATACAGTGAGATAGAGGTTTGGCCACCTAATTCCAAGGTTTTTGGGTGTTAAGTAAATCTCTGTCAAATTAACACTTTTGCCACCCAGACTACTACGTTAATTGCCAACGCACCCTCTTCTCTTTACAGCAAATATTGACGTAAGCAGGTTTGTGGCTTGAATTGTTTCTTCTTTTTTGTACACTATACTGTACACAACCATTTCGACTGCCGCCGTCGTCAAACTGTTCGTTTGAAGAAGATCGATGGAGCATGAGCATAAAAAATTACACTGTTTCCATTAGTTCCTCGTGTTAGCCCTGGACCAGACAGCTGCGCCAGCATTTTAACCCACCCCATATGCGCGTGTGTGTGTGTGTGTGAGTATTTGTTATTTCGCTTTCCGGTTCCAAACAAGGCTTCCAAGAAACGGACGATCAAATCCAATTCTAAATCCACCCCGATTGGCCATAAAGCCTCCTCACATCATTATCGAAATTGGAGAAGGGGCGTGATTCATCTCGTGCTTGCTTCGGCGTGGAATAATTTATACAGCATTAACCGTCGGCAAAACGTGCTAACGAAAACGGCCATATAAAAAGGCAATTTAAATCTTGGCGGCAAGAGCCCACGGTTGTGTGGTGGGCTGATTTTAATCGGAATTCATTGGAAACCGCGATAAAGGGGGTGGGAGGGGCGCGAACGACCTCGGGAGTGTGAGGTTCTGATGCAGAACCACTTCTTCTTCAAGGTCAACGTCATCTCGAGCGCGGAATGGGCGTTTAGTAGCCGCGCTTAAAGCCCCAACCAACTGCAGTAAAAAGCTCGGCAACGACGCAACAACAACAAGGAATTCTGCTACCAACCGGTTATAGGTGGTGATGATGATGTGGTATTCCCAAGCGCCATGTCCTTGGCTATCCTGTTGTGTCACCTTGCCCACTTGCTGTTACGTGCTTGGCAATGGTGGCGAGGTTTTTTTTTTTTGCTCGCATTAAAGAAACAGGTCGCTAAGTCATCCATCGTTGTCTGTGCAACTGCGCCTTCAACCCATCCCGTCGTCCACGTGTAATGCGAGATCTTGGCACTACGCGTCATGAAGCCCTTTCGAACCAATTCAAGAACTAAAGCGAAGCCGGTATGACTCGCGTGTCTTTGGCAGTTCAACGGACCTGCTACCATTTATTACACCGCGCACAGATTGGGGAGGGCGCGTGAAGCAAGCCTGTTGCATACGTGTCAATGGCGTGTGTATCGTCAAACACACACACACACGCTTTTATGTTTAGCAGCAACACGTTCATCATCATCATTGTTTGCTGTTCGGCGGTGTTTCTTGCTGATATCTTCGTGGCGGTGGTGACACCCCTACGGTCAGGGCAAGTGTGTGTACTTAAGGCTTTCGCACACTCTGTCTCTACTATATTTAGCATACCTACACACCGAGGGTACGATGATTAAAAGCCTTACGAATATTTACATTCCACGCACCAGATACCAGGTAGGCCCTCTCTTCTAGCACGCGGTGCGAGACTCTGATCCGCGGTCAAGATTTTATCTTTTTTTTATGATGATTGGCACTGGTATACTTCATCTCCCGACTTAGATTTTCCATCCTGGGTGCTAGTACTAGATCAAACTGGATTCCGTGTGTGGAACTGGTTGTGGTGGGGTAGGGGGTGTGCTTGTTTACTAGTGACGCTTGGCGCTTGCTCGATAACACGACACCATACCACCGTGGGCTAGGTTAGGTTCTGTCACCTAATCCAGCGACTGTTTACGACAATCCCTTCTCGACAGGGGATATAATGACAACGCACCATCATCACCACTACCAACAATTTATAGACAGCCGAATTCAGTTTGCTCTGTCGCAAGAGTGCAATTTAGAAATAAGCTTCATCGTTAATACCCACACACTCACACACACAGGCACGCACGCACACACATTACAGCTGTCCTTAGAGAAGCCCTAATACCTAGAGAAGAGCATTGCGCCGCCAGCTGTTTTTTCGCCGGCTCTGGTCGTCCGCATTTCCTCTTGCAGCTGCACCACACGTCACGCCTTGCTTGCATCCGTCCCCCACGCTGCTGCTTACGATGATTATTCATCACTTTCTTCTTCACTGATTTTGACGCAACCTTCACTTCTGGGTTTGCGACCTCTTTTTTTTTAAACACCTTAGTATTAGGAAAGGACGGACACAGAAATATCACATTGTTGGCCGGTGCGGTGTGTGCGTGTTCAATCGGTTGCTTTTTCATTGCAAATATATGAACTCTCCTATACCAGTCGGCGAACTCTTAATACGGCTGGGCAACAGCAACTACCAACGGGTTGGTGTTGATTTATTCAAGATAGCTCACACACGGGCGGCCTCTGTTCGATCACACAGAGTTGTGTGGTGTGGTGTTGTCAACGCGAAATGCGCGATCGCATCAAGTGCACACAACACATTCCCGCAGAGCACACACCAGGGCAACCGGGGATTGCTCTTTTTCAGCTCGAGTATTCATTCCCATTACCGAACTAAACGCTTTTCACAGCAATACAATATTTAACTGCTTCTTTCTTTCACTTTGAAGTTAGCTTCTTCGGGGGGTAAACTTACCGGAAAGGACGAGACGCACAAAGTTGAACCGTTCGGTGCGAGCGCAAAAATGGAACAGAATACGAACATCATACGATGGACGCTCGAGACCGCAGCATATTTCTGGGTGCTCGCTGTGCCCCTCGCGTACGTCATGCTTTGAGCTATCACCAACACACTCTCGCCATTGGCTGGTACGCACATCAATTCACCGGCTTACCAGCGGCGGCTACAGTGTCGTCTAAAAAACGGTGATAATCCATCGGTCGAATTTTGAACGTCGTTCGTTCAATTTCAATACTTTTAGTTATTAGTTGAGCAAACGAAGAAATGTCCTATTGAGTCAATTTTCTCAAAACATGTTGTAAAAAACTTCGATCCAAAATAAAAGCTAAACGCTTAGACATTGAAATAGGCACTTTTTTCGCGCATCACTGTCGATTGTGGCGCTGTCTGTTTTATGTGCGGAAATGTGTGTAGGTGTGTAGAGTGTGCAGCCACGACCGCGCCAAAAGAAAAAAAGAAGCCAAAAAGCATGCTTTACCTCCCTGCCGCTCCTGCAGAAAAACCAACATCGTCACGACCAAAGCATGTGAGATGGCGTAAAGCACGTGATTGTTCCCCGAATTTCCGTTGCGAGTGTATCGTGGTTGAGCCTCTGGCACGCTGGCGCTAAACGTGTACAAAAGACTCGCGGAGATTGTGCAATTTTCGGTTGATTTTGGACCAGACACGCGCGGAAGGTGCGCAAGATTGGTTTTGCGTTTAACTCTCCCTCTCCGCAAGGGAACATCAACCACTAGCTGCTAACGATTAAGACGAGGGGAAGGAGTAGCGGAAAGATCGTGATATTTCATTTTTAGAATCCCTTGAGAACTTGAGACGAAAAAGAACAACTTGAGACGGGGCCCGACCAATGAATGGATGTAGTTGTAACGGCGAGCGCACATGTCTTTTCGGTTACACGCGATATGGTTAAGATAAATTTAAAGCGTACTGACTCCTACCACCGACAAGTGATCGGTTGAATCGCGGTTTCTGGCTATTATCTTAATTTATGGTGCGATAAATACGCACACACACAAACAAATCCGTCATGCATGCCAATCCTGCCTACTATGGGTATCCGTTGCCGCGGCTTAGAGGAAGCATGGTTGAAGTTCAAGGTCATGGAAAACCTAAAATCCATTGCTATCGTATCATCGTCAATGGCAAACATTCATGTGGTGGAGGTGAGCGAACTTGAATTAGAGCTCAAGGGAGAATTTTCTGCAAAACTAGAACAATGTACCCTTGCGCTGTCTTATTCAAAGAATGGGCAAACAAACACCATTCTTCTAGATATGCTTCAAGTGTACACGTTGCCGGGCAGGAAGTCGATATTGCGTATTAGAAGTCCAAGAAAAAACAAACTGGGAATAGTACAGGCAATTTAAATTGGAATGAAAAAATAACTCATTTCTTGGTGTATTGAATTTAATTAGATTAAAACTTTACATTCATTCTAATTTATTGAAATATTGAAATCCCGACTTCCAACCATTTCAATATCAACACATGATCCTTCACATTTAAGCGCAATGACGATTGCTTAAAATAATTTGAAATAAATTTATTTGTATCCACTTCATACCTTTGCTCAAACATTATCTAGAGCGCTGCCTAATAAGATTCTTCCTTACATATCCGGGCGAAAATCCCAGCTGTCAAAATCGCGCAAGCTGTCACGAGCACGTTTCGCCGCAGCGGGCTGATAGAAAAATAAAAGGAAACACGAAAAAGTATCTTTCTGTTTTTTTCCAGTCGTGCGTACGAGATTGTGTGGAAATGGTTTTCTGTGAAGCGGTGAATGAAATTATATAATCACAGATAGCGGCCGGAAGTAAGAAGTGTAGACGCTCGTTTTCGAAAGAAATCGGAAAGCGCAGCAGCACCAGAAAGCAACGGCCAACTAAGTTCATTTAACCCAAAATTGCACAAATAGCGTGCAGGATTCCCCGTTGTTCGTACATGTTAGGATAAAAACCCCAGAAAGGTAAGGAGCAGCTGACTTGTAAATCGATATCTGGAGTATTTTTCTCCATATCTATTGATTTTATTATTATTCTCAGTGAAGCGTGAGTTTACAACTGCACACTCAGTTAAAAGCTGAGGACGTACAAGTTCACGCACGGTGTCACGGTTTATGAAGAGCATTTCGTAATCATGTCAAAGCTCACACATACCCGCTAAAGTGCGATAACAGTGGAAAAAGGGAGGTTACCATTTTTAAACCCTTTTACATGTTTTTTTTTTCATTCTAGGCGATGACGACGGGTAGCACGGGATCAACATTCCCCAAATGGCAGCTGGCGCTGCTCATCGGTACGCCCGTGGCCATCGGTCTCGGCTACATGTACTGGCGCAAATCGGCCGACCAAGGTGAAGGGGGCGACAAGCTGACCAAGAAAAAGTTAGCCGACATCAAGGACAAAACGATTTCGCTCGATGGTGACACGTCGGAGGCCGTAGGCAGCAAACCGACACCGCTGACCGGTCGAGATCTGGCCAACAAGCACAAGACCGATGGAAATGCACACTTCCGGGTGGGCAAGTACGATCTCGCGATCAAGGAGTACGATGCGGCGATTGAGCACTGTCCCACGTACGAGGCAACGGATCGGGCCACTTTCTACCAGAACCGGGCGGCAGCGTACGAGCAGCTACAGAATTGGTCCGCGGTAATTAAGGACTGCACGAGTGCGATCGAGTGCAATCCGGCGTACGCGAAGGCACTGGTCCGCCGGGCTAAGGCGTACGAACAGCAGCAGGATCTGCCACGTGCGCTCGAGGACATAACGGCCGCCTGCATTGTGGATCGATTTCAAAACAAAACGACACTGGTGACGGCAGATCGTATTCTGCGCGAGCTTGGCCAACAGCACGGCCGGGAAGCGATGAAGAGCAAGAAACCGACCTACCCCTCGAAGCAGTTCCTGAAAAGTTACTTCAGCTCGTTCAACAACGATCCGATCTGCAAGCTGGTCGTCGCCAGCTCGGAACCAAAGGGTTTCATCAAGGCAAAGCTCCTGTTCGACAACGGTGAGTACGAAGGAATTGTGGCGGCCTGTACGGAAGAGCTGGAAAAGAGTGAATCCGAATCGGAGTACAAGCTGGAGGCACTGCTCCTGCGTGGCACTTTCTACAATGTGATCGCCTGCTACGATGAAGCCAAGCAGGATCTGGACGCGGTGATCGAGCTGGAAACGGCGGACAAGCGGCTACGCTCGAATGCGCTCATCAAGCGGGCGTCACTGTCGATGCAAACGGAATCGGAAACGCCGGGCGAGTGTTTCAAGTACTTTGCCCGGGCAGAAACGATCGACAGCACGAATGGAGACATCTATCACCACCGTGGCCAGGTGTACATACTGACCGACCGGATGGACGATGCGATTGCTGACTTTGAGCGGGCGTACAAACTGTGCCCCTCGTCCGGCATCATAGCAACGCACCTGTGCTACGCCTCGTACCGCCAGGCAGCACAAAACCGCGACGAATCGGCAATCGGTCGTATCCGCAAGCGGTTCAACGAAATATTGGACCAGTACGCGGACTGTGTTGAGTGCTACAGCATCCTGGCGCAGGTGCTTACCGAGGAACAAAAGTTCGACGAGGCGGACAGCTGCTTTGCTCGGGCGCTCAAGGTCGAACCGGACAATGCGCAGATCTACGTGCACCGGGGGTTGCTCCAGCTGCAGTGGAAGGGTGACATCGACGAGGGCGTAAAGCTGATCAAGAAAGCAATACAGATCGATGCGAAGTGCGAGTTTGCGTACGAAACGCTCGGCACAATCGAGGTGCAGCGGGGTAATCTGGTGGAAGCGATCAAGCTGTTCGAGATAGCGATCGAGCTTGCCCGGACCGAGATGAGTCTGGTGCATCTGTACTCGCTGAAGGATGCAGCGGTGGCGCAGGTGGATGTGGCAAAGAATATGGGCTTGAGTATTAACAGCATTCAGCCGAACTTTTAAGCCCACCCCTCTTGGTTTATACCAAAACGTTACGAACACGCACGTGTTTGAGGATTGATTCCACACAATTCCGACGCCGCCCCCCTTATAATTTATCCTTTATATCGTAAAACATCGATCGAGCACGGTGTTTTGTTGTTTTACGCTGGTAGTGTGCAGCCTCTGTTCCATTACGGTTTGTTTTTCCATCGTCCCGGTTATATGCTTAACTGCTGTTGTGCAACAATCGAATAAAACAAACCAAGGAGAGTTAATTTAGGTCACACAAGGTATAAACACAATTCCAGGGTCCATTCGAAAGAAACCACTACACAACATGATGAACTAAAATAATACCCCATTTGATGTGTTATCTCAGTTCTGTTTGGAATATCGCAAAGAAAAACGCATATTTAAGTACTAGATAAATGTGTTTTTATTATCCATGGTTTTCCGTTAGAATACATCGGGTTCGTGTGTGTGTTTATGTAGTGAGATAAGTTAAATGTAGCCTACTTAGTTAATCCACTCACATGCCTTCCCTCTGTGCTTCTTTCCTTTCATATATCCTTGACGAACATCTAATCTCTCTGTCTCTGAGTATGTGAGTGTATATAAGATATAAATGAAACGCAAATTGCATGTTTCATTAGTCGTTGTTTTCTTTAAAAAAAACATTACACTGCCTCCTATTAACGCTCCCTTCCCTTGCCTACAGTCACGGTCCCCTCTCAACACAAACTACCCAAGTATGTGGGGAGAAGTTGTGTTCGTATGGAACAAAAGGAAACAAGTAAAAAAAAAAACAAATTTAAATTCCTTTCCTCGGTTGTTAACGGGAAAACAATAACAGAAAAAAAAAACACGAAAACATACAAATATAATCAATTACAAAATTGTATAAATAATCAATAAATAAAAATGTAAACAAAAACGTATCGCGCATTGCGTCGACAGGAAAAGACCAGAAAGAATGAGAACGAAGAAAAAATAATAATCACAATCACACACATCTTGTAGTACTGGTACCACAATCGGTCGGTGTGTGTAGTAACAATTTGCAAAAGTCCGTATCTAATTATGAGAATTATGAGAGGCGGGGGTTTATCTTTTTTGTGAAACATGAGTAAACAACAGTAGCAAACAAAATCGTACCAGTGTGAAAAATGGAGTTTGTTTGTTTGTTTGCTTTTATGTTTATGAGCGATGCGGAACGAATTCATAGTTTGATTGTTCATAATTCATCCGATCACAGTTGTGGGTTGGGTTCCCACCACTCCGCCTCTCTTTTGTTGAGACTAGAAAGTTATTTAATACACATTAACATGTTGTTATGATTACTGTTATTCATCGCCTCTAACACGTTCAATCCCGAGTAGTAATAATAGAAGGCAGAAGGCGTTCTTCAAAATCGCTTTGACAACAGCATGCTCCTGTGCTGCAGAAGGATAAACAATAAGGGTAAATATTTAGAGTGGGTTTTTTCCCCTCTTCTTCAGTACATGCACATATTCTTCATGTCTGCGTTTTTATCACCGGTTTTTAGTTGTTATGTTTCTTATGTTGTTCTATTTTTTTTAACACAACAATTCACTCCCATGTGTGTGGTTTCCCCTCTCTGCTTTTATTTTATATTTTATTATTATTATTATTATTTGGCATATAAAACCACATTTTGAAAATATCACTATTTTAAGAGCTGTTATACGTCACCGGTTTTCCTTGCCGCTTGGCAAAAAAAAAGGAAAGGTGTAGTACACACACACAGACACAACTCGTAATATCATCATCGGTGGCCCGGCGCAAGAACCGCACTGTATAAACATGAAGCAACAATTCTAAAGTTTTTCTAACACTTTCGTCTTGCTGTTGTATATCAGCAGCTTCTCTTCAAAGTTCATGCACGCGCAATAATGATTATTAGGGCGGCCGTAAAAAAAATGGACTGTTTCCTCTCGTTCTCTGCTTTCAACAAGATCGAACAAGAAATCAACCAACTCAGATTGATCGGTTGAGCGAAACATTGAGTTATAATGTGGGGGAACAGAGTAAAACATAATAGTTAATATATCTCATTATGTTAATAGCGGATTAGTTCATGCGTTCTTAGCAGCTAAATGATATTGTTTGATAGGACGTAAAACAATGAAAGTGTATCGTGGAACTGGAAAAAAGTGTTAGCGCGATCAGTACCATACACTACACACCTAAATTAAGTTCGCACATAATTCGAAATCATCGTCAAAACAAATAATCGTCATTTCGTTTGTGCTGATGAGTGATGATCAGCAGCAGATGATGGGGAGGGAAAATCGGCGCTATACAGGGGCACAGGGACACACGCTGAGAGATTTTCCTTATGCCACTTATGCACCGATCTTTTCCATCTGTTGAGCTGCAGCACTGACGATGACTGATGACGACGATGATGAACCACCATTAGCATTGTTATCCTCGGTGCCAGCTCCCTCACTGCTGTTTGGTGGTGGTGGTGGTTGTTGTTCGCCATCAATAACTACGTCCGACAGACTGCTGGGGGCTCCTGCGCCCTGCACAAGACTGCCAGACTCTTTCGCTGTTTGTTTCTTCATTTCTAGAAACTGCTCACCGTTAAAACGGTTTCTTTGATCTTCGATATCCTTTAAAAGGCAGAAGGTGGGAAAACCGATTAGAAACTCATCCTGGCTGATTGCCATTTACCGTTGTATACCCTAAGCCCAATCTGTTATGACAGATTCACCGCGTTAATGGAATGGTGTTTAGCAAAACAGAGGTAATATGTTTGGTTAGTTATAGTCATGATTAGAAGAATCCCAGGTTTCATCTCTTACTTCCTTCTCACGGTAGAAGCCCACTGTTTTTTTTTTTCTAATAACATTGTTAAATGCACACTCCATTCACATTTTAATCACAACTCAGCTCTTGATTGTATCAACAATTAGGTAACAGTATTTATAGAAAGGTCTCTTTTTTTCCTAAGGCATGATTGGAAGTTTCTCAGCATCGTTTAAAATCACAACGGACGGAATTGAGTGTAAAGGAAATTCATCTTCACCCTTCCCTCCTATTAGTCACTTGTCGATTTGTATCGTATCAAGAGTCGCCCAGACGGTTGCCTGCTGTTAGTAGTGTTCGATGAGCATGCGGTAAGATTAGTAGACGAAGAGTATCGTTGATTTAGATTGTTGTTGTTAGCGTGTTTAGTAATGAAAGCATGGTAAGGTGGATGATGATGGTGGTATTTGCTGTGCCCGACCACGGAAATGATTGACGAGCCCATGTCGAAGCTGCTTGCACTAAGGATGGAGTTACGTTGCAGCACGTGCTTATTGAGGTAGTAGTAGTTGCGCCGATTAGTAGTGTTATTTGAAACGTTATTATTATTGCCATCTTGTAAATGCTGACTTTTGTTAGTATTAATCACGGAACATTCCAGTGAACCGGTTTTAGAAGCGCGTGATTTTCCTTTCACCTCCCCGACACCAACACCACCAATGTCACCGTCCGTGCTACTAATAGTAGCGGCTCTTCTTACCTTATTTTTTACCAAATAAGGAAGAGTTTCACATATACGCTTCCAGTCGGTAGGCAGATCCCACGAGTAGGGTGACTTTGAGTAGTAAATCAGCCGTTCATATTCGATTCGTTTCACTAACGGGGGATATTTTTTTGTTGAGAAAAATGGGGGTGAGAAACAACAAAAAGAAAGGGTCATTCAACCATCACCAAAGTACAGAACAACGGCAGGGAATATGATTCATTCGTCCTTGATTGCTTACCCGGGTTTGAATCCGATTTCACTGTGGCCGATGCAGTCTCCTTCAGCCCATCGCCCGCACTATCCTTGCGCGAAAAGTGGCTCCGACGAGACCGGCTCAGGCCATTGTTGTTGTTGTTAGCGGCTGAAATTGCACTACCACTACCGCTAGTTTGCAATTCGTTCGGCTTATAGCCGGCAGACGAGCCCGCCTCGACGATGAACACATCATCGTCGATCTCAAGGCTGTTGCTGCCCATCTCACCGCCGCCGACGTTGGCGCCAATATTGTTCAGCCCGACGCCACTGTCTACGAACGGTGTGCCGGTGATGAGCGAATGTTGGCCAGGCATTGCTCCCACCGGCGAGGAAAGGGAGTTCGGTAGATCGAAGCTGGAGCACATGTCTACAGAGGCCAGAAATTCGTTGCTGCTGAAATAATCATCCAGCACTAGTTTGGCAACCTGCGAAAGGAAAGAAAAAAACCAACAATTAACCGGCTCGAAGAATTCATTGCACGTTATTAGCACACCTTGACAAGCTCCAAGCAGTCGCCAGTAATTTTCAGATTGTGTTGACCCACGTTCACCGTGTACTTGTACTCGCCGAGTGACGCATCGTTGGTAGAGAAGCTGTGCAGCAGCAGGCCACCTCCATTACCAGCGCTATTACGCTGACCACTGTTCTGTGACCCGTTGCGAGTCAGCTTCGGATGCGTGTAGGACGGTTGCGATTGCGAGTAGCCGCTGAGATTCAGACTTAGGGAACCACCACCTGTTACCGATGTCGGCTGTACTGCCGACTGTTGCTGGCTGGATAGGAAAGCGCCCATACCATTCGCGCCACTGTTAGCAGCCATTTCTGCCATGGTCCCAACGAGGGAGTTGCGTGCGTTTGCCGCACCAGATCCTGGCTCCTTTCTCGGGACTGTTTCATCCGAACCGGATGAAGCCAGAGAACTGCAGGATCCGTCCTGGGAATTGTCCAAACGTACCGGGGACGCGTTACGACGTATGGTGTCTTCGATCAACTGTTTTGCATAGCTGGAGGAAAAGAAAAGAAAAAGATAGTTTAAAAACATTCAACTTTTTACCGTCCTTACTTACTTGATTTTTTCCTCATTTGGACCGGTTATTTGAACCAGTCGTTCTTTTGCCCCGGTAGCCACTGCGAAACGTACACTCAAACAAGAATTAATATCTTTCTTCGCCCGCGCGGTGTTCTTATGTAGCAGCACACGAAAAAAGCAATATTAAACACACAAACGAAAAGCTGGAGCGTGCGTGCTAGTGGCAATGTTTTTGTTTTTATTACACATGAATGCCACAAACGGCAGATGAAACGAGAGTTGTAATGTTAAATGTGCTATTTTTGCCACTTCTATGTAAAGATTTGTAATCTCAACCAGAGAAGTAGGTTCGGTATGTGGTGCGGACTGCCAGCAAGAAAAGACGGATAGAGTTAGCGAAAATCAGCCCAAACCATTAGAAAGAGCTTGCATGTTGTTAAAATGAGCACACATCTTGGATGCAATGTACACGACGACAATCTTTTTTGTAAGGTGAAATGTGATTTTAGCATGTTGGGGTGCGCGCACATTTTGCGATTAATTACAATACACGGAAGCACGCACAGTGGCGTACGCGCCGTGATAGGTGCAGCAGTGCTTGGTGAGTGAATAGAGCTAGCACACAGGACAAGGAGAGCGCGTTTACCTCTTTGGAACGAAATAACCGTTTCCGACAGTTCTTCTATCATATGAACTCTACGTCCCTTGATTCCCATTACTACACGCGGACCAGAGTTCGATACGCGGTGTATGTATTTCCGCGGCACGGGGAAGAATAAATGGGAGATAAAATCATCAACGAAAGTGTATAGATGTAACGCAAGAGAACATCAGGAGATATCTCTAGTATTGACGTTACTAAGAAAAGAAAAAAACAAAACAAAACGGTGACACATCCAGACGAGCTGGGCTTACCTTTTCCCGAGTCGGCATTGCGAATCACAATCTCGTCCTTGCAGTAGGTTTTGCCAGGTATCTTTGTCGGCTTCGGGAACTTCCCTGAGGTCCGTATTAGCTCACCCGGTGCCAGCGCGGGAACAGCCTGGCCCATGGGCGGGGAGGAACCCAGCAGGTTCGGGTCGGCCAAAATGTCAGGCTAGAAAAAAAAACGAAAGAATTGCCGTTTTTAACCCGAAAATGATTCCGAACCGAACTGAGTTTTTTTTTCACCCTATACTTACCTCCACATTTGTAGCCTTGTGTTTGTAGTAGGTGTTTGCACCATCAGAGACCTGCCAGGATTTGGCGCGCAGCTCTATCAGTTGTAACAGATTCAATCGCGTCATTATGTTCAGCCTTTCGTCCTGCGAAGCGTTGCGAAAGATGACCAGCGCACGATCGAGCGTATCCTTCGATACGTTCTCGAGCTGGGGCCCGTGTAGCCGTAAATTGGCCAGCAGGGCGTTCACACCGTCCGCATTGTTGCAGCCGCTGGCAAGACTAGCGGCCACATTTTCCGTCAGCGTTATGAGCTCTTCGACTGAGTGTCCACAAAAAAAGGGAGGGGGGGCGGGGCGAGATTAAGAAGGGTTAAAATAAATGTGGTGAATTACAATCCCTTCCTACAAACACAATGCCTACTTGATTGAACTTCATAAACGGGCAGATGAACGTGCTGTTGTTGCTTCAGCGTTGACTTCAGTGGACGTGGCGGTTCCAGGTTCTTGACGGCGCGGCCCATCTGCGACATGTTTGCGGCGTGCACGAGCGATCCGAACGATCACGGAGAGGAGCAGAGCAGCACGTGAAACGTCGATGTGTGACTGTGCGGGCTTCCTCCAAACCAATCTCGAACGCACTGAACCGTCGTATGCCCTCCTCTCGCGCAGCCAACGCGCTGAGACTGTCGATTTTCCACACCACCTGTCAATACGTCCTCCACACTAACGCGCACTGAACTATAAGCGAAGAATTGCGAGAAACGGAAAGCTTGCACGTTTCGAAAGTACGCCTGCGGATGGGCGGGTAGTGCACACCGCTGCTGCTGCCTAATAATGGTAACGCAATTTCCTACGGGCTTCAACTTTTCTCCTTTTACACCTCCTTCGAGCGCGTACTGGACAGAAAAGAAAAAGTGCAAACGCAAAAAACGAAGCCCGCACGTCCGGTGTGTGGCTGTGTGTTAAGACTGAACGAAAACAAAAATACAAAACGACGGAATTGTTCGCTGCTTGCCCTCCTCCCCTGGAATGAAACGTTAAAGGAAACGGACGATAAATACGGAGCCACACAAACACACATTGTTTGCTGTAAGCTAAATCCAATAAGTGAGGTTTTTTATCCGAGCGAGCCGCTGTTGCTTAATTTACTACGTTCTAGGGATTCCACACTCGCTGCTGGAAATATTACTTAAGCCATAGAAAAATATGTATTTGAAAATCTTCCACAACCACTACCACCACTATAGACAAACGCGATCTTCATTCGAACCATGTTTTTATCTCTTCCTCATCAATCTGCGCGCGTTGCCCTCTCTTTTGCTTTTCCATAAGATGGAGAGAATTTCTGATTACTAAACGCATTTCTCCGATCATCAATATTAAGGGATGCAATCCCGTGCACTTCTCTCGCTCTCTGCTTGGTTGAAAAGTATATTTTTGTACACACATGTACATTACGTTGGAAGTAAAAAAAAAACTGCTGACGACAGCGAAAACAAGCAACCAGAGACACCCGTCTACCGGGAGTAGCAACAGGCTGTGGGAATTGTGCTGATCACCTTCACATCGCACACAGCCACCGGGTCTCCAGGGAATCAAATTCCATGCAATGAAAATACATCCAAGAAGAAAGGCTCCATACATTCCACCTTTTCTTGCCCCTCGCTGATCGCGCGCGCACGTCTATGTGTGTGTTTTTTTCCTTTTGCCTGCTACGCCTCTTCTTTTCCCTTTTTTCGATGATCTTTTTCCTACGACAGCACACCCCACACATCAGCCGCAAATCACAGATTTACGCCCGTTTTTTGCTATATTCGCATGCTCGCGGCAATCGAGCATTGTGGCGAAAGTAATAGTTCTACCAAGGTTTTCACTTTCAACGCGTGGAAAATTCCTATTTTCATGAAAATTACGCATTTTACCTCTTTGCTCCCGAAACACTTTCCAAACCCGAACAATGGTCAATCGAAAACTACCTGTCAACAGATGACTTCATTACGTGCAAACCCGTCGAACAAATTGTTGACATGTGAAGAAAGTGGTGTCATCTAGACAGTTGTTCTATCGGTGAAAAGATCGAGTTGTGACGCAAGATTCACGCAAATCACGCAAGAGGGCGCTAAATTACAATTGATTGTGTTTTTTAACTTTTCAGTTACTAACCGTTGAATAAATACAATCCATCAAGGATAAGTTAATTATATAAAACTAAAGGGACAAGAGGAGCATTAAATCGTTGATGAGCCGCCCTTTTTCGAGATCCGACGTGGCTTAGTTCCCATCCGAGATGGTCTCTTCATTCGCATGAATCCTGCTGTTAGAAAGCCCTACAGCCATATTGTTTCTAAAGATGAAAGGGTATTATTGGTGGTTATATTTTACTCCTTAGTGAACCCGTAGCAAAGTCAGTACTACCAAACAGTTTAATAAAATCCTTACTGCACTTCTATTCTCAATACACTTTGGTACAACGTCTCAATTAACGAACCGGCTGCACGTTCAACAAAAATTTATTTATCCTGAAATAAATTCACTTAATTTATGCTGCACATTATTATTTTTTTCGTAATGACTCGATGGTAATTTCAAACAAAGAAAAAGGAACCAACCAAAAAAGGTGTGTTGCCTCGTACGTATTTCGCTGGCAGTTCGGCATGTCTTTTGTACCGAGTTTCGTTTAACCCTTGTTTAGCGTTCGACCGATTTTGTTTGGTGTAGACATGTTTCGTATTTCGATTCTACAAGCAAAAAGACAAAGGTTTAATACAATTTCAAACGTTAATAAGCTAATTTTAGCAATACCTGATATCCTGAGGTAAAACAGAAATGTCAAGCTTGTACTCCAAAACTTTAAGAATGGCCAAAGTGCACAAGCTTGGTTCAAAGTCCAGCACGTGCGTGTCACTGTAGTCGAATGATGAGGGGTCACCATTATGTGTTGGACTAGAAACAATAAGAGTGTTAATAGGGATTATATGCCATAGGGATTGGATTGCACAATGATGTTATACACTTACCAGGTGCCACCGAAAAGATACATTCGTTTCCCAATGACCAAGCATGACTGCCGCCGCCTAGCACGAGGCGCGTGACCTTGGGGAGTAACCTGTCGCCAAACGTTTCGATCGGGGTCGAAACAGTAGAGATCATTAAAGTGTTTGTCTATATTGCCATTATATCCCGCAAAGATGTAGATTTTGTTATTATAAATAACTGGAAAGGAGAAGAGAAAAGATACATAACATCTGTTGATAACAGTTGATGACAAAAAAAAAAGGTTATTTTTTTGCTTACATGCAGAATGACTTCTTCGACCGACAGGTACTTCGCCCGTGGTTTTAGGTGTGTACCACCGGTCCGCCTTCAGATCGAGAAACTTAATGTTAGGGCAGTAAATTTCTTCCTGCGAGTGATATGGTGCCACCGCATCGCTTCTCCCACCGAAAATGTACATCCGATGGTTCAGTACGGTGGCAGAGTGAAAGTCCCGATAGGAAGGTGGTTCCCCGAGCGTGTTGACGTACGTCCAGTGCATCGTGCGCAGATCCAGAAAGTAGACATCACACGAAAACTTATCAATGCTCTCCTCAAAGCCTCCAAAAATATACATCCGCTCGGCGTAGATGCACGCCGAGTGGCCATCGCGAGCACCCGGTACAGTGCCCGTTACCGATGGTCTGCTCCACTTGCGTGTTCGCGTATCGAAGCAGAAGAGTATGTCACAAACAATCTCATCGTTGCGGCCTCCCCAGAGGTAAATCTTGTGCTCGAAGGCAACGGCCGTGTGGCCGTACCGCTGGAACGGTACCTCCGGATATTTGCACGGTACACCATTTTCATCTTCTACCGCCGGGATCGGTGCCCAGCGCATGTTGTGCGTGTTAAGAACGTGAACATCTATTGCGCTGTTCGAATGGTAATCCTCCCCGGTGCAGTATCCACCGAAGGAGTAGATAAATTCACCCACCACCACCGACGCATGGTTGACGCGTCGCGGTCCACCATCCAGATTGACGATCCAGTGCATTTTCAGCAGTGTACCCGTGGTTCTGGTTTGTTTCACTTCGATTAGCTTTCAATTTTGGTCACAGCAACACCCCATGCACGAACACACACACATCGCGTTCATATTATGCAAACCATAGCAGTCACACCGCGGAGAGAATAAATTTAACTATTTAATGCAACAAGCAGTCAAAACAGCGATATTTTTCCGCAGAAATTGTAAACAATTTTCACAGTTACACCCCCGGGACGACAAATGTTGCTGCTTCAAGGTAAGGTTGATGACAAGATGATGGCGATGCAATACGTGGTTTCCTAATTTGCCTTGTTTTGTATTTGCAGATTCCGCACCTTCTTCTTCCTTTCTGATACGCAGCAACGATTTCGTTCCCGAAACGGTGCCCTGTCCGGGGCGCGCCACGAACGAACCGGAAGGGGATTCAGCGTTTGCCGCAGGGCGTGAAAAATACTGAGTGTTTCGCAATTTCGACAACTTTCATTGATTATCGGGAGAAAATTGATTAGATGATTTGCGAGCTAGCAAAACACCAAAACAAGATCTCATCTGACATCTGATGGCAGGCACACAGGGACGTCCAAAGATGAACATGTTTGTCAACACCAGATGGGGTTTTTTTTTGCAAAATATTTTAAATCAAACTCAGCAAAAAATATGATATGTAGATTAATGTAAACTTGATGTATGATACTTTTTTCATATGGGTTTTGTTATTAAAAGACTTAAGGAGACTTAAATGTAACACAAAGAGAATTGCATTCAAATTTAAAATTTTGCATGTGTTTACAATGCCCTTTTCGAGGCTTCAGTCGAGCTTGATCCATACAAAAGCACACGCTGCACAGCAATTCGGTCGCGAAAAATTGCTTTTGAAATTAAAAATGTAGCAATTTGCTTGATTAAAAAATGGTATAACATGAAATGCTGCTTCGTTACGCTGAAAACAGTTTAGGAGAGTAGTTTTCTTCGGCACAGTGTGTAGGTTACACTTTTACTTTTACCCCTTTGGCTTGTTTGCCCACTTTACTGCACACATGCATTGCAAACGATACCTGTTTTCTGAGCTGGGAAAACCCACCACAATTGATGAATAATTCTTCTTCTTGCTTGATTAGTATGCGCAGAGCATACTGGGGCCGAATCAAAAACTAATAAACTAACCTTCGATCAGTGTACCTTTGTCAGCTGAACAGATATTGTTAGTAAAATTTCCATGCTGTTGCACAGAAACCCAGAAAAAAACAAACACCCCACGTCATACAATTCCACGAATTGGCGCTTCTCGATCTCTGCTCCGCGAGAGATCGCACTGTCTTGCGTACACAGCTTCCAGATGCGTTCCGTTTGTCTCGCTCACGCAAGCGCGCAACCAATACACCGGACCCGCAGTAAGAGCACGTGCTTCAGTCGCGTATGAATCACGAATTTATGAATGAAATCGCGTATTTCGTTTGAGGAGATGGTAAGCGTGTCTTCGGGACGCTGCCTGCCGGTTGTAACCGTGAAGCTCTGTCTCAGTACGTCACTCTTGTTTCGATCGTTGGTTGATCAGCACCGTGGTGACACTGTTCGGCAAATTGTTAATGTAAAATGTGCAAAAAAGAAGAGCGAAAAGGCTCCCTTTAAGTGACATGGAATAGTGTAGCAATTTAAATGTGTTTGTGGTTAGTGCATCTGTGTTAAGAAAAAAAAAAAAACTCCTCGCAAGAGCAAATGGAATATAATAAAGTGTGTGGGAAGCAAACATGCAACGCGATGAGCGCACTGATTCATCCGCGGACAGTGACGGGGAGGATAGTGAGCAAACGTACGTACCAAACGATCCGCACCAGTGGAATGCCGAGCACGTGACCGCGTGGATTTCGTGGGTTTCGAAAAATTTTGACATTTTCCCACCACTCGAACCGGCCCGCTTTCCACCGGCTGGCACTGAGATTGCCCAGTTTACGAAGGCGGACTTTTGGGTTTGTGCCGGTAGTGCGGCCGGTGGCAATACGCTAGCGAAACATTTTGCCCACCTAATCCGCCACGCCACCAAAGGAAGCATCGGTGGACAGGAGCTGGAGAGCGACATTGATCCAGGTAAGAATTGGAGGACCGTCGCCGGACAAAACCGTGACCCGGATGATATCGATGGACGCAATCTATTAAACTATTACAACTCGTTTTCTCTTAACGTTGCTTCCGGCTGGAAAGGGGCAGATGAAGACGGAAGTACTTGGGAAAACGGACTTTTCCTATCAGCTAATCTTGATAAATGATCCAATCCCACACACAACACACCCACACGTGCAAATATAATTTTCCTTGTCCTGGCTTGCTTGGCCTGCTTGGGCGAGTTTCTTTTTTCTTTGCTAAACAGTTTTTCCACACCGGTCTTATCAGATAATGGGGTTAAAGTTAAGAAGAGGGTGT
>KB675003.1:0-20060 GCA_000349165.1 Anopheles christyi | reverse complement strand
TGCCACCACAACCAAGCCATGGCAGCTGGTATAAAGGGCATGCAACGGTTAAAGGAAAGGAAGTGGCATTGTGGATGGGTTGTGCATTGTTTGGTTTTGGCAGAATTTATAATCAACTCCAACTCCATGTTGCAGTAGTAGGTGTGTGTGTGTGTGTGTGTGTGTAGTGATCGTTTAAGCTCGTGAGCAATGTAGGTGTTCTTTTTACTGTTTCTTTCTTTCTAATTGCCTAACACCGCTGCATGAGTCATTCATTAAGAATTCAAGTGTTAAAAATCCTCCACAAAATCTTACACCCAAAACCACCTTTTATGTCGCGTTTGGATCTTTAATACGCATCAAACATTGACAGTAACGCCTCGAAAGAGCAATTATGCGTGTAATATTCCCCCCCCCCCCCCCCCCCCTATACTAGTTTCGCTCCTTGACCGCTACCAATCGATTATGATGTGCAACGGGTACAGCACAGTTTGGCGAAGGTTGTCAGCATAACAATGACTCCCACCCTGTTAATGTGTGCCGACCTCCATATCGTAAACGAACGTTGGCGTAGTTCTCGGGATAGGTGGGTGAACGGAGTGTTGGGTAGGTGCTACCTATTTACAACTCGCCTATAAACTCAATGCCGGAACGTGCTCTTGGCCGAAGGTGAACTCATTCTTATTGACAACGGAAGCTGACCTACTGGGTACGATAAGCTAGGTGCTTGAGTGCGTAGCATGCGTTCTGAAGAGGGTTGTAAACTAATTGAAGCTAAACAAGTAGCTCTAATCTAATCGTGGGCTGTGATTGTGCAAAGGTGATTTCCCGATGGTTTGTTGTTGCTTTAACCTGGAATTTTATCCATTTTGAAGTGCAATCTTCCGTTTGTTAACGAACCAAAATAAATACATCAATTTTGCTGTTCCAAACTTCTTCGTTTCTTTCATTCCCCTTTTCTCTATTTTGCGGTTTTGCAATGTTTTTCCGCCACGTTTTCCATTTTTCTTTTCCATTGTAAATTAATTCCCTGGGAAGCAATCAAGAGACGACAAGATCATTGAAATGGAATCACACATTATCAGCTTTTATTGCGGAATAGATAAAATACACACTTCAATCACCGGGTTCGTGCTTACCCGTCTCGAGGTTACCTCATCCATAATGTGGAAAAGTAAACCAACATAATGACCGTGCCTGACGCTGGTAATGGTGGTGATCAAAACAAACACGACCGCAAATTATGAGAGTACGACGGGAGTGATTGGTAAAAGACGAAGACTGGTTTCCCCCGATGAAGGTCAGTCGGACAAGTCGAGTGGGGGGTTAAGAATGGCCTCGCGCAAAACGGGTGCGAGCATCTTCAGCAGGACAGCTAAAAACGCTGCCGGTGGAGAATGGAACAGGCAGAATGAAGGAAAAGACGCTTGTTTTCTAGCGTCGATTCGATCGTGTATTCGTTTTGAGTCTGCTTCAAACCGAGTAACATCCGTCAAGCGATGATTTATGATCGGTTTGATCGTTACTCCGGAACGTGGAAACTTGCTGAACGACGGAGAACGTTGATTGACTACAAGCGGGTCCAAGCGGGCTGACTTTGTGCTGTCGGTGTTGATTAGTTGCGGTCTGTGCAATATGTTATTTGGTCGTGTTGGTCGCTAACAAAATTTAGCTAATTGCTAGGTTGGAAAGGTGGATGTTACAAACATCCCATTCAAGACACAAAACACTGTCGGCAACATCACGTCCGACCGACGTACCCTCTAATTCGTAAGCCTGTTACGTTTTGGCAGATGTCAAAAAAGGTCATACCGTAGCTTTTGATTGATGTGATGATGACAATTTTGTAAGATATCAAACGAATTTCAGTTTTCCATTTCTGGTAGCGTTGGATACGGCACAGCACAAGATCTGATCGGTTTTAATGTATGCGATGCTATATAACTTTCAAATGTAGACGATGCCCTTCCTTTTACTGTCAATCATTCCAAGTGATTTGCAGTGATCTTTTGCCCGTTGCGAGAAGCTCCAGAATGGCTTCCATTTTATTTGTACTGCTACCACATTAAGCGACTAATAGATATGCACCGTGACAGTCGAACAAACGGTCCCATGTTACGGCTTTCTGGTTCTTCGCAGCTTAAAGGCCTCCTAGAATTTCTGAAGGTCTCGTGGTAATGCAACTGAACGCCTGTTTGAGCTTTTTTTGTCGCAATAACCAATCAAACGAACCGACCCACACATACGCATTCGCAATTCCCCTCCAAGCAATCACTTATTCGAGAGTAGCAATCGCTGTATTCGATCTAGCATTCCACAAGGCTCTTGATTCGTGCACCTGAACACCAACGCTGCCTGGCCTTCAACTCTAACGTGCTTCGGCGTTGTTGGAGTTGATACATTTATAATGCTTTTTTGCTCACCGAATGAAGTCGTTGTCCGACATGACGGTGAAGACAGGGGCCGGTACGAGAGAAGCCGTACATTTGAAATTCACATTTGCAAGATGATGATCGTGCACCGACTTACGTGTTGCGGTGTATGAAACCATTTGTGGATCGCAAGCAAAACAAAAGCAATACAGTGGCCATTTGGTGGAGCATCATGATCACCTGCAGTGAATCGTTATCGAAGGGGGAAACACGCAGTATGCATAAAAACAATGACCGAATGAAATGGTCGCTTGTGCGCACCCTGAACGTACCGGATGACCTTCGAAAAATTCGGGCGAACGTCCATTAAATTCGTTCACCATCAATTGAATCACTCGGAAAGGATTGCAAAGCACTCGCCGGCTCGAATTTCCCACCGCCAGTCAGCAGGGCTCAGGTGAGCGTTGTTTGGAAGTTTGATGAGATACGAATACGAAAGACTTCAACGCAAAGGCACGAACCTATGCCGATGGAAGCTCATAATTCTTGACCTCATTTACGATCGGGGTAAACGATTTGATGTTTGTCAAGTTTGAGCTTTATGTTGATGCTTCCTGACAATGTGATGTGAGTGAATGGATTTGCTTGTAGGGACATTTGGATTTTGTTTTTATTTTGTCCCCACCAGCAATGAAAGCATAAAGTGTTGTAACGAAATTCGTTCGCTTCATAAATCACCGCCATTCCAATGCCGTTTGCTGCTCAACCAGTAGCGTGAGTCGAGAGGGGAATAAAAAACTAAGCAACACACCACTAATCTAAGCCAAACATTCCAAGCTGCATCCATCGATCGCGTTCGGAAGAGAAGCCGTAAGCAAGCGTAACAGAAAAAAAAGAAAGTTTGCTTAATGAGTTGCAGCGTGCCGGAGAAAATGGAAAAATTTCAAGCGACATCATTTACCCCCACCCAAGGGGGGAGGGAGCGGGCGGTAATAAGGGAAGAGAGTGATCTCATAATTGCCCTCACCGATCGCTGGGATTGGAAAATGAGTGATGACGACATTTAATTGGGCTCGTCATGAATTCGAAGCCAAAAAAGGGTGTCTCCTCACGTCTGCCAGTTCACAAGGGTTAAAAATATCTCAGCTGCACCACTAATCAGTTAACGCAGCTATCTCGTGTGGGGCTGGTGACGGAGAGCTTTAACTTCTAATCGCATGGCAAAGGCAGCTCACACTCCAAAGAGGGTCGGTTTCTGCCTAATGAATGACGAATGCAGCAGCTCGTGCTGCACCCACCTTGTGACCGCAATCGCAGGTCCAAGTTAGCTGCTCTTTGGTGCAGCAGCAGGTTGGTGTGCAGACCGGTTGCAGTTAATAGGTCACGGTGCAAATTGCCGGTGCGTAGTAGGCTTTCGTGTGTGTGTGTGTGTATGTGTAGGGAGGAAGGCGTAAGCCGTTTGAACTGAAAAGTCTACACTCTCCCTACCCTATGTGCTGTTGTCCAGAGTTGCTTAGATGTAGTGCCTTCCGGCTTTAGTGCACAGTGAAAAGATTTAAATGCTGCATCGACACGCAGGCTTAAATTACAGATATCCGTTTCAAAAATCATCATCATCATCATCATCGGGGCTGGACGATTTCCTTGCGGAACAACCGGGCGAGTTTTTGAACCTGCTCAAAACACTCGCGTGAGTGTTGGAAGTGCACGAAAGGCGCACGAAAGTAGCCCACGGTGTCACTAGACCCAGGGCGGGAGAAGTGACCAAAGCGGTTAAACCACTCTCACCATGAGCTTGGTGGACGTTTTATTTGCATATCGATTTTTGGCCTCCAAAGCACACGCAGAGAAATGGAATGTCTTCTCCAAGGGGTCGTAAATCCTGTATGAGAGTCGGAATAGTAATCTTTTTTTGCTAATGACTCCAACTCGCTAGAGTGCAATTAAGCTCACAAATTGTTGTCATCGCATCGCTTTAAGATTTAATAGCATTTCAAATCTCCCCACAAAACCCCCCAAAAGCATCACGGAATCCTCCATTGAACCGGCTAAAAGTAAAGTCAACATGTTGCTGTGATCTTGAAGATTTTCGAGAGGAAATACTTTCTCACCATGATGCCCGTCGTCCCACTCTACTATGAAGTGCGGCAAGAAATGGTCAACATTTGCGAGGTTAGCAAAAACGAGACCCCTGGAGCTGGAGATTCGCTTACCTTTCGGCATTCCGCAGGGCGGTTTCGTGCGTGAATTGTCCAGAAAGTCCAGATCGTACTGGCGGGCGGGCGGAAACGTTAGTGCGACGTGTGCTTCCGCCTGGTGAGGGTGATGTAGCAGCGGCAGCAACAGGAGTACCATTAATCTGGCCGCCCCGGGCAAACCGAGTCCCGGGCCGACGCTACGCGCCATCTTGATGCGATCAGGGGACTTGAGCAGCTTTTAACGCCGTCTTTCTGGCTAGCTGCTGTGGTTTTTTTGGTTTTGTTTTAATATCTTTCACCTCGCACACACCGTTCTGCCGAAAAAGGGCTTCACTTTCACGACACCTGACGAAAGCAGGTTGTCAAACACACACAAACACACATAAATACACACACTAATGCACACGAAGAAACTTTTCTTTTTTGCGCCCTGCTTACACACCCATCGAATCGTGTGGCCACTTTTACTTTCCACACTCACAAAATGCACGAAATGCAAACACAGCAACAGCCGATCGAGCAATCTTGCTGAGCATCGATGGTGAAACAAATGGTCGCGTTGCGTGGTTATTGTGTTGCCGCCAAGAGTCACACGCAGACGGCGATGCAATAGAAATTCACTTCACCCACTAAATAGGACCGCGCATACTTGATGAACAACAACAAGGCGTGCCGGCACGTGATCTGATATTGCTCGACGATTGTACAGTGTCGAAAAGAATCGATCACTATCGAAAAGCACCAGGTAAGTGCAAAAAGAGAAGCCGAACAGCCGTAGCGATGTGTGTATGGTTGGGTAATTTGCGATTGCTCTTTGTTGTTGTGCACGGAGACAATAGAATGGCAGCCGCCCGAGTGGGTTTTTGCTCTATATCGATCGTACGGAGAAATTTCACTTTAGAAGCCAAGCCGCCATGCCTTGTGCTTCTTCTTTCACTCACAGATAGCCGTTATACACAGTCAGCTGTCGATCCATCTGCGGCAGCTGGCAACTGCAACGGCACGACCACCGTCGGAATAGCTAGACACCTTCCGTATGCATCTGTAAAAAAAGGGGGAGAAAGAAAAGAGAAGATATTCAGTGCGACTGCAACAATGACGAACAAAGAATGGGGAAATCGGTTCGACATTACGGAAAAATGTAAATTCACGATACGAACGGACGAGTGCATTAGAGGCGAGTTCATTGTATTGCGGTCGCAGGATTCATGTGCCATGTTTTCATTTCCATCGACACAAGACGGTTGCCATGGTTTCATCTTCGATTTTGACAGCTGATGATGATGATGATGTCTTACACTTCACTTCCACCGAATGTTTGCAATGTACGAACCGTTTCCGGAAACAGCTGTGCGAGAGGGGAAGTTTTTCACTCTCGACAGACCGAGACGTGATTGACGAGATGCAATTCAAATTTCCAATCAAATTTCAATTTCAAATACGAGCGCGAGTAGGAAGATAAGAAACAATCAAAAGGAAATTAACTTTGTGATTCAGCTAGCAAAACAAACAGAAGCCAGAGAGCCCGCACGAATTGTCCTCATTCACGCGACCGATCACAAAATGTACCGCAGTAGCTAAATCCAAGTCACTCGATGCTCGCTGTCCGTATTTTATTTCAGTTAGTAACGCCAGCTTTCCACGGAAATGCGAGATTTGGCGACGAGAGCGGATTCCATCAGGTACGGAAGCTTGAATGTTTTACCGGTCACGTGTTGGTGTGCTAAAGCGCACGAGATCGCGTATCTTTTACCTCGCTGTATCTGTGCACGGCTACAGTCTAGTCAGGTGCTCTACCGGAACTCGATGGCAGTGTGCAACGCGATTCGCTTAATGATTGCATTTTCCATTTTTAGGTTGCTGCTCACGTCATTGCAGGGAGAGAGAAAAATAACCCTCCAAGCGACGAACGTTCACGGTGAATCTATGGACTCACATGACACCTCACGTTGCTCACCTTGCGTATTGCCCCTTCTTCTGCCCGCGCCATTAGAATCCCGCAAAGTCTGTGAACGATGTTTTGTTGTAGAAGTCGTTGTCATCATCCCCTCTCGGTGATCTCGCCAGTAGGGGCAGTCAGTTGAAGGCAATCAAGTTTCAAGCAGGTGCGCACACTCTGTTGCAATGTCGTGCGTTCTGTCTCGCACGGGGTCACCTCAGCATCTGATCATCATTGCGCCACGTTTGAAGTGTGGAACTTTTGGTGTTAATTAAATTTAGTGAGCCAACCAAAATGTCCATCAACAGAGAAGCGGGCTACAATTAAAGGGCGCTAAAAATGGGCGTCCAAGGGATTTAAAAGAAACCACAACCGGCGCGCGACAAAGAAGCTTCCCCCACCTCTATATAAAGGAGCATCGAATAGAGCTTCATCAACACACTAGCGGGAACTAATTAGGAGCGTAATGAGAAAGCTAAATTCCCATCTGGTTTGGTGTCTCGTGCGCAAACCAAACAAAAAGAGCCGGAAGACGCATGTGTTGCGTAAGTGGATGAAATGCGATCGTTACGTTGGTTCCGTAAATGGAAAATCTGAAAGCTGGTCGCTTCTACTGCAACCGTCAGGAGGGAGCAGTGAAAGTGAGGGCAAGATGAAAGCAGAAGAAAACAACGCCAAGGTCGATGAAGTTTAAATCGTCGTCTAATTGCAGCATTCATTTCCATGTTTACCTAGCAATTAATTGTAGGCAAAATCTAATGGACTTATAGAGTGCCTTAGAGTGGTGATCGTGGGTCAAGAAAACACTGCCATTTTTGTTTTTCATTAGAACAGTTATTAGCTGTATTGTGCGTTTAAAACCGGTTATATCGCTAAACTAACAAATTGCTTGATTATTAAAAGATTACAACGGCAGAAGCTGTACAATATTCAAACGAGACATATACCCCAAACTCGCATTGAATTGCAGTACCTTGCCCAAAGTGGTTCAGAATTTATGGATTCCCAGTACGTGTGCTGGTACTTCGAAGCACGCCAAGACATCAGCCAATCATGGCGAGTAAATAAATTCCGTTTGCATAGCCAAGCTTGGCGTCACTCCATTCCACTCCATCGCAACACAGCTACCCTTGTTGACGGCCTTTGGCATTAGAATCATGATCGCGCCCGTGTTAGACCGCACAAACAACAAACAAGCGAAAGAGAAACCAATCAGAACGAGCAAAAGCCCGCTCCGGCAAGAAGGCGTTCAAGGCTGCGCAGTTGTCATTTTTCTCGCGTGTATGCTTTTTTTTGTTATTTTATTCCATTGGCAAACTTGCAGCTTGAAACGTTTCCCTCACCTCTATTGAGAAATTCCACACGCTGTTCTGAGGCGGGAAGATGGTGGAGCGGGTATCGAGATTTAAGGCTTGTCCTTTGGGGACCCGTAGGCAACGATGGTGCTTTACGAACGGGAATGCGAACGAAACTGCACAAAAACAGGCTTTCGCAGCCAACAACGGAGCCCAAGCCAAACCTGTCTCGCTAGTGCCTCATTAGAATATTAATAATCGGACGCTGTGAAGCCCGTACGGTGGGGCAGTATTGAAAAAAACAGAGGAGAGGTAGCTTTGATAGAACAACACCGCCGGCCGGCCCGGATTAACCGGTCACCGTTTTGTCGTTTGTGAAAGTTTTGCGCCATCTCCTCCTGCCTTGTGAAGGGTGGTGCTGTACAACTGGGGAGGAATTTTATTCGAAATTTCTTCCCCCCTGTCTCTAGCTGGTGCCAGAAGAAACAGGTTTCCCGTCACACCAAAAATGAAGTGGAATCTCGAGAGGCGAGGAGGAACAGACGAGCGCCAGGCACCAAAAATAACAACTCCCCATCAGGGCGAGAGAAACTGGCCACTGTGGTGATTGGCTAAGGGAGGAAGGCTGAAGTGATACGGCTTTGAGATTGGGAGGCATTGGGAGGCCGCTTTCACCACCTAGGTGCATCATCTTTAAAGCAAGCCGAGTCACCCAAATGTATTGGGGATATCTCTCCTGGAAGCTCCAACTTTGTTGGAACATTAAAAAAATCCTCAGACGCCCAATCGCGGAAGCACTTCAAGCAGAAGCAATGCATGGCCACGTAATCCGTGTGTGTGTGTGTGTTTGATTGAGTCGATGCGCGATGCATCCATGCAGAGCACGGACATGATGATGAGCTTATGCTTCTCCTCATCCCATTATGCTATCTCAAGTCTCAAGAGCCGTTGGACGATCCATTTCGAATCAGGAGATTGAAGAGGGGTTGCTCATCTTCTGTGCCTTTTTTTTTTTCAATTCAAGCGCAGGGGCTACAGTGCACTGTTATGCTCAGACTTTTATCTTTTTTTGTGCCTCCCATTGGCTTCATCTTTAAGCCAGCGCTGCACTGATCTCTGCATGTTGGAAGCGTGTTTTCGCGTTGAAAAATGTGCACAAGAGAGATCGTGTAGCCACCGTCTGCCGTCGCCTACTCTCATCTGCCGTCCCATCTTCCTCATAATTGTGAGGAGGCTACATACACATACACATCATCATCATCATCATATTCGTCGCCGTCGTCATCGTCGTCACATTAAAAATATCGATGATGTAACGATTGATGAATTTCGCACATATGCTACCATAGCATGCGGCTCCACAACCCACTCGAATTATTTGCCACACAGACACACACACACACACACACACACACACACACTAATCCGACTCTGTCCGGCTAGATTCATTTGGGAATTAATTACTCTGCTGACAAATTGCACCTGTCCGTGCTCCACACCCCTGGGGAAGGGGGTTTAGCGATTCAGCTCAGGCACGCAGTAACTGATCGGATTTCGAAAACGCGTGCTGTCACAACCCGTACGCACTTCACTACCCTATATTCCCCTTCTTTCGCGGCATTCCACAGGGTGCGGATGCACGAACTCAGGGTTTTCCTTTTTCAACGATCCAAAGTGTTTGAGCGTACGCGCGCGCGCGCTTTCGATCGCTCTTTGTCGATGGGGGATTGATCCCTTCACTCCCATCACGTGCAAACCAAACACTCCAACCAATCTCAACATAAAAACAAACTAACACAGCCGCAATTGCACAGTCTCGCACACTTTTTAACCCCCTCACAGTGGTATGTTGTTAATGGCAAGAGGTCGGCCAAGAAATGGGTGATCGTAATCGTGCGTGATGCTTCGACTCTGCCAGCTTTTGTGTCGTTTCATCTCCCGGGATCCAAAAAATCAACCAAATTACCTGTAGCTGGGCTGTAGACGCTGCAGGAATGACTTGCCTGAGCCGATGGAATGGTTGTTTAAGGTCTGAATGTGTCAGAAGGTGAACAGACTGCTGATGGTTCGTCGCGACTGGGGTGGGATCGACCACCCGTTGTTAATTTCAGCTGCTTCCCACGGAAAAGGCGCAGCAACGACGGACGTACACTGAACGGTGAGAAAGCTCGCAACGAAATGATGGTCGTGATACTGAGACAAGTTCGCTGTAGTGTCCCCTGTGGTTGGTGTGCGATCACTATGGGAGAAAAGAGGGGAAGGAACAAACAGCACATTCAATACTGTTTGGTGAAGAATTTCTGTTTTGCTAAAGTTTTGCCTGAATTCAACGAAAAGTAATTTATTTTGAACTGACTTGTTTTTTTAATAAGTACATGAAGCCATTGAATAAGTATGGTTCAGGTTGGAAATGTTGTGAATTGAATCTTAAATTATGATTTTCTTTAATTCTCAAGCTGCTTGAAGATTATTTTTCACGAAACGTTTTCTCATAGTGACTCGATCGGACAACTACATAGAGAAAACGGCACCACTTACCTTTACGAAGACGTAGCCATGTGATGACGAATGGGGCGGCCGATCCGAACCATTAACGAACCGAAACCAGTTTCTTGGTTGCGAGCTTTTTCCCGCTCCACACAGCACCGAAGCTTTAAGGGGTGTTCTGCAAACTCGCTCCCACTGCCAGCTGTTGAAGAATGGAAGAATTAAACACAACCTCAAGCAAGCCCTTTGCAAGCATCATAAAAGGGAAAAAAATGTTCACGATGAAATAACACAAACTATTCGTCAAAGCTATTCGTACTGCATTCCCTCCCTTCCATCTATAACGAAAGCTCCCTGCTTACCTGAAACGATTTCACACACAAACGACGAACCTCCCCTTCTAACCGGTGGTTGTTTTAAAACAGTAGGCCATAATGTTTACAAATAAATCGTACTGGTATGGTCTTGTTAACAGAGGAATCTCGGGTGCATACAAAGTCGTTGTGTTTGTGGATGTGTGTATATGTGTTAGTAACGGCAACAGGTAGTAGAACCACGAATACAAGCTGCATTCCACGGAAAGCCTTCTGTGGCCCATCGGGCGGGTGATCTTTCGCTGAAGATTGGATCAAAGTTTCAACTCCTTTTCTCCCATCTTGTTATTTTGCCCCCCATGTTGTGTTGCCATATAAGTAATTGCACACACATGACTAGTTGTAATACGATGTGTGTTGGGGGTTGCTGGTTGTGTATCGTATCGGAATGCAGAAGTTGCATCGAGTCGAGTCGTGGACGCATTCCTTTTTTAGAGCGTCCCCTGGCGAAATGAGAGTGAAACGCATCGGCTTGGAGGTTTTACTTGTTCGGTGGTATGACTCCCCCTAACCGGATTGGACGATTCTTACCTGATTGCTATAGATATTTCATTCATGTGTTCTAATTCGAACTGAATTATTTAACATCAACAACTTGCTCTGATCCACTTATCCGTCCCACTCCGCTTATCATAGGGAGAAAGAATCAAATTACTTCTATTACCTGTTCACCGGCAGCACCCCGGAGGGAGATGAGATCAGTTATTGGCACATCTGTAACCACCAAAGCTTATCACTGTCCACAACTGTATGGCATACATTGTCCGAAAAGCGACTTACCGCTTTTACCTGTTCTGTTGATGATAAACACGGACAATATTTCTCAATTATTCTATTCGCTCATCCCTCAGTCTTCTTTTCAATCTTTTCGATTAAATCTGCGAAGCCAATAAGTTGGAGAGGAGACCGGTTATAGATGGTAAGACCCGTATATAGATTTTCGTGCCTTGCATGACACACCACCCAGAGCATTGGTGACGAGTATACAGAAGAGCCTGCCATTCAACTACATACCAGTGAGTTTCGAACGAATCCGAACGCGATAAAATGTTGATCCTTCATTTAAACACAAATCTTATTATCACATTATCGTCGTAAATCTTAAGCAAGCTCGGTGATTCTCTTATTTTGCTACGCAGCCGAATGGTCAGTCCTAGTAATGTGCAGTCTCTATAGGGCCTTATGAGTTGGAGGAATTCCGTGATGTGAATACAAACATTCCTCAATATAGGATAGAACAGCGACTGACGTCGTTAGAGCGTACAACATTTAACTTCTTTTAACTTGTATTTATTTCATTTCGCTCACAACCCACTGGATACAACGTTGAATAAATCTTCGAATTCATAAATGGTTATAATATACGAGTATTCGAACACTCCATGACACGAACACAGAACCGATGCAATAACATCTTAATGCACGTTTACTGGAAGTAACAGCCTAACGGTATAAACTTACTTATAAACTTACAGTCTAATAGATTACACGGTGTAACTCTCGAAGCCACTTGCCTAGGATGGCACTAGGATTCATTTCATTCCTAAAGCGTTTCTTATGTGTTTCTGTTCCACCGTTTTGTTCCTGATTTTAAGTCTCCTTCTGTATGGCGTTTTCGTGGTCTAACCCTTGAAGTTGGGATTGTACGGTGCCTGGACAGGGTAAGAGTCGGTCACCACTTGATCGTAGCTGGGTGGATTCATCATCGGAGCTCCAGCGCCGGGAGGTGCTGATGCTGTTGGCGGTGCTGGATGGTGCATCTGCGGAGGAAGAGAAGGAAATTGTACGGGGGCAACGTTGGGGTGTGAGGGTGACATCTGTGCTGGAGCAGCTGAAGTTTGAAGAGGATAATTCTGCATGTACGACTGCGGTGGATACGGTGCCGGCTGTTGTGCTGGGTATGCAGACTGCATAACCGGATACGCCGCCGTCCCGGTCGCATGACCTTGAATGATTGCACCGGGTGGTGGTAGCATTATTTGTGTATTTCCCGGTGTTACACGATGCACTTCGGAGGTTATTATAACGGGTGCTACACAAGGAAAACAAACGAAACGAGATAAGGTATTGGAATCCCAAAACAAAAGCCATAATGTACAATACTTACTCGCTATTACCGCACCCTGACTGGTGCGCCTTGTACAGCAGCACCTGATGCACCAATAGACGATGAAGGCCAAAATCATGGCCGAGACAACTACAGGAATGATATCCATCGCTAGTTAAGTCAAACGCACGCTACAAGCGGAAATGGTACACACTACACTCTTCTTTGGCAATCGTTACTTTGAAGGTTAACTAATTTTATGAGTTGATCGCAGTTTTGCAAACATTAAGCAAACTTATCACGTAGGAGAAACGGTAGTGATATGAATCACGGTTTGTTTTCCTGTTCTTAACGCGGTATAGTGAAGGTAAGAGCAGAATAACTATTTTGACAGTTCGTTATTTGACATTGGTGCACTAGTTTGGAAGGGACACCCCTTTTTGACTGCTGAAATGATTTGAAAACGTTGCAAAAGTACGTAAAAATGCGTAGCAATAAAGGTTCATGTAACGCAAAAGCCATATTCTCCCAAAATGCTCTGGTTTTTCAATCAAAAATAGTGTTTTATACCATAAAATAAGAACTACCAAAATGTGTATCAACCTTGGTCACTTCCAACAACACATATGTTTCTTGGGAATCATGGTCTGTTTGTTTTGGTACATATTGATGATAAAATAAACAAATCACATTTTTTTATGGAATTGCTTCTAACAAAGAATCATTTTATTCATGTTTTAAATTGATTTTATTCATAATGTATCACCAGCATGCTAAGTCCACCACATCAGGGCTGTTTAATTTTGAACTGGGCCATTTTTACTATTCGCAACACCTGGGACAGGAATTGTGGTATTTGCCGACAGTTGTGCAAATCCCAAATGATTGTACTGCTGTGCATCCGGTACGTGTATTGCAATGGGCGTAGAATACCCTAGTCCCGGTATTTCCTGGGTCACAATGACCGGTGCTGCAAAACACAGAACACAAAAACCATATCTAGACATTCCTTTTCTTACAACTCAATTCATGCTTACCCATACGTCGCTGTTTAATATAACGCGCTAGATAGTAGCCACCAACCATGAAGAGGATGAAAAATATTTTCAACGCTACCAGAACGACAATGTCCATCGTGGAGAAGCGCTCTGCGACAACTATTGCGCTTGGTTCACTGACGCATGCAAACACACTACTGCGTATCGCCTCATTCATTCCAAGCCGGTTGATGTCTTTCACATACTCAAGCACAAGCCAAGATCAAACAGGATCGTACATGGCAATTATTTGCCGAATTCTTCTCGACAGCAAACAAACGAACAGGTTTATCGGGGAATTAAAAAAAACTCTTTCGGGTTCGACTATTGTACTAATATGCAAAGCCCTTTGAACAATTTTTACATCTAATATATTTATTTATTTGTGTCTTTTCCTTCTCTTTTTTTCTCATTTCAGTGCAGCTCCATCATCACCGTCAGCATCGTCTTCTGAAACTGGTAAGTTCCGCTGTTTTTTCCCCTCCTTTGGGTGATGGTACACACGGGTATAGACATGCATATATACCGAAATTAAAGAGTGAGGGCAAAATTGGGTGTGTGAAAAAGGATACCGTCGGCAAGTTAAAGGGGTTGAAACTAACACAACACATTGTTGTCTTCTCTATCCACTTGGGTAACAGTTTTCAACATAAAATTACATTATTTTCCTACAACTTTTCTTCATAAATGATCTCCTTCCTCTTGGCAAACATTGCAACAGAAACAAAGTGCTTATTTCCCATATATTTTTTCGCGTTCAAACCATACAGACTGTTGAAGCCACGAGAATGTCCCGAAAGCTTGATCGATGAAATCTATAACGATTATTTTTGTATAGAATCTTCACTTTTTCAACAAATACAAAAGATCAACTGATTTCTTGTCATAAACTGTACTTAATCTCGCGTAATCACGCCGGGGAATTAACGCCATTTTACATTTTACAAGGTACCAATTTGTTTTGTTCATTCTTTCACATGTACACACCCACACACACACACACACACACACACACAGAGACATTTTTTGTCTCAGTTTTGGTATCCAGTGTCGAGAATCAATTTGTTTTATATGGCTTTTATCCTACAGTTCACAGAAGGAAGGATAAGCAACACTCAAAGTGTATGTTTTGGGTTTCTGTAACGGTTGCCTCGTACAAATTCCGTAACGTATCACTTAAACATCCTGTACACTGAACAAGGGGAGGAGGGATTGTTTTTATTCTTTTACACGTGTTACTGTTTTCCATTCCGTAGTGGTTTGGATTTTTTCTGTCTCTCTTTACGACAACACTCTCATTTTACCGGACCAAAAAAACACCGATAATCATCGAAGCAGGCGGCCGCTAGATTTTCCGCGAGTGTGAACCGAACTTCCACTGTACGCCAAAACGGGGAGTTTCACATCAAAGGAACATTGATTTTGTATTAGTTTTGTTTAGAAATTCATCTCCTTGTCCTTCCTTCCTTGTGACGTATGATCATGTTTTATATTATACAAAAACAGTCACACGCACACAAACATACAAATACTCACACACATCGATACACATTTTGTTCTTCTGATCTTGTTTCACGTGTTTACACTAAGCTCATTCAGTTTGGGTCGTTTTACGTGTATTGTGTTGTTTAGTTTGTATGACTTTTAGAAAACTATATCTTCCTCTATTTAGTTACAATTTCAAATAAAGTTTTCGTGTTCTTGGTTTTCCTTTGTTGCTGTACGTTCTGTGAACGAGTTTCTTAATGTTATCCCCATTTTGCTTGAATTGGTTCTTTTATGTTACGCTTATCTCCATTCTTAGTTTTCTTTCATGTGTTACGTGTTTCTTAGAAACAGGCACAGCTTGTTGTCGTATTTGTTTACCTTTGTTTGCCCATTTTACTGTTCTGTCTGTCCTTTACTGTATTTTTGTACAAATTCGTCATTCATTGTGTGTTTTGTTTTTTCCCTTTCTGCCAAAGACGATTCGTCAAAGGACGACTGCGGCGCCCAAAGGGAGGGTGAAATTTGTTCATTATCTTAAATTTGTTTCACAGCATATGTGCCTGGGTTTGTTTTTTACTTTTTTATTCAAGTGTGTGTATTTTTTTCTGCACAAAGCGCCTTTACGCTTCCTCTCATCGTTTCTATATTCTTCTATCGGAACTTACTAGTGTACTTTAACGTTGCCACATTTATCGGGAAACTCTGCTGGTCCCAAACATTTTTCCACACGATCTCTTCTTTGCTCTCTGTGCTGTCCATCACTCTTCCTTAGCTTGCATATAATTCTTGCCTAATTATGTACGTTTGTATATATATAAATCTAGCCTCGGTACCACATTCGATAAATAAGGTTTTGTTCTGCTTGCACTCGTGGTGTGGCTATCAGGAATCGCAGGAAGAGATAGTTACTAATTAGTAAGGTTTTTCGATTTCGTATCTTTTGCGCCATCGGTCGCGTTTCGCGGAGGTTTGTTTCTTTTACAATTTGGTTCATCAGGCTCGTTTCATAAGTGCTCAAGATCAGGTCATCGTGTTATGCAAGAAGAACGGGAACGGTTGTTATGGTGTACCTATTACCCTTTGGATTGGAGCTTTCGTAACGTTTCATCTACCTTTCTCCTCTGGTGCTGTTTTGGATTGAAGCGTTTTCATAAGAACGGGCATTTGCTTAACCGTATGCTCGATTTATTGTGTTTGTAGTTTCTCCCAGCTTGCACGGTAACTATTTTAATGTTTTGTTTATGTTTTGGGAACCCGCTTAGGACCTTTTCTGTGAGGACCCATTTAATAACGGGGATGAGAAAAAGAGTTGAGCTTTATACTATTTTCTACAAGCTTTGGTTCAACAAGCAAATGCAAATATCAATATCAAAGATTCAATGCTCTGTTTAAGCCTTTAGTAAGCAACCCGAGAAGTGGCAGAATCTAACATAATCTCATTGGCCTTTCATCGACAAAGGTTCAATAAAAATCACAGGTTGAATAGGAAAGGCATAACCGGGAGAGGGAATTAGGAATGGGTTGAGGAGCAATAATTCGCCCAAAAACTAGAAAGTACGAGTCGTGTGTAGGATCATATCCTTCTTATAACACAACAAGATCAACAAGATTCGTTTGAGAAAAAGGTGTAAATATGCTTTAATGCTCTTTTTTCCTTTTCTCTCTACGTTTTGCCCAAAAGAATGAGAAGGAAAGGTCTTTTCCCATTTTTTTTTTCAATTATAGTTAAGCTGTTGCTGTATTCTAAGACTTTTGTGCTGCTTCTTCTCCGTTCGCTTCTTTTTCTTGTTCTGTTTCCTTCTTTTTTCATGTTTTGTACATAGGCACTGTGTTTAAGGCATCTACAAAGTGGAGGTAATAATTAACATTCATACAAATTTCGACGATTCGAGCTCGCGCTCTCCTTGTTATTTTCATCATTCCAAGCAAAGGGAAAAGCTCCCTTTTTGGCGCTCGTTCTCTCTACCACACTACCTCTTCCCCTAGGTAGCCGCGGTGAAAATTGGAAGATGAGTTGGATTTCGCATCCCTGAAATAAAAACAGCCCCAGTTTTTGTTTTAAATTTTGTTGTGGTTGTTTGTTTTGTTGGCTCTATCGAATTTACAAAAGGGACGAAGAAAGGTGCAATAAATAGAATGGAGAGGGTTTAGAGAGCAGTGCAGCAGGACATGTGCAGTATGGGGTATGGGGTACACAGTTAATGTGTCTCTACAGCTTGCAGTTCATGATCACGACCACCGCCTTAACCTTTTCTTGTTATTTAAATGAGCAATTTTTCCTTGCTTTCTCCTCTCTCTATCTCACACACACACACATGTACAATTATACATACACGCACAGGTCGTTCGCATTGAACATATTTATCAAAATTTCGGTAGTATCGAAGTTTTTCGTTTGTTATCGTCGTCACTCCGTCCCCATGTTTACTATGATTTTTGGTTCTTCTTTCTGCTTGCTAACTTCGATCTTCGATGGAGGGATTCTTTTTTACTTCTACGCATGTACGCATTTATACGCGCAAGTACACGATTGTGATTCCTGTGTATATAATAGAGTGGTTGGAATTGGTTGTAGATGGTTCCACTACGCATAATGCTTCCTTCGTAACAATTTACAGCCAGCCAATTTTACCTACAATGGAAGGCAAGACAAGCATACGCGCTCTTAATTCATCTTTCTATGAAAGGGCTACCGTCCAGAGAAAGATATCCGTACCGATTGCTCGCCTGTAGTGGGATAGCGTAAGTATAACGCATGACAGCTACCTCCCTACAGCAACGTCTGCAGAGGTCTGAGAGATTCTTAGATATGTAACTGAAATATAAATAAATAATTAAAATTTAAAACAACATACTTACAAAACTAATAAGTAGAAAGAAAAGAACAAAAACAAACCAAAAAAATTATCATGAAATCAAAGACCATTCTTTACTGTCTCACATTCTTTTCAACGTTTTCCCACATTTTCTTTAAATCCGTTTGCTCGGGTGCGAGATGTATCGTGACGCGTTCACACACACAAAAAGAAAAAAACTATTTAAAACTATTATAACTATTATGACTGGAAAGGAAGAAAACACTATTCTCAACCTACGCAGAGTATACGAACAGCAGTAGTCGCTAGCACACATTCCCAGCCCTGCGCCCTAGGGCCACCCGGTTGTCATTGTCATTCGCCATTTTGTTGTTGGAAGACGCAGACGCACGCATGCAAAGGGATTCGTCTTACGGCATCTCCATCTTATGAAATCTAACCTCAAAAAGCACGGCCTAACGGGTCATTCGAACGAGTTTTTGGCTATGAATGTGTCTGTGTGCGTGTGCTTGCTGCCTCAACAGTTCGTTTTTCGATGCTACTCAATATACAATATTTCATAAATGAAAAGAATGAGTGTATGATTATCAAGAACACACAAGATGGGTGCTCCTCCAAACATCAGCGTAACACAACTGAAGCAGGGATGGTTCAATGTGATAGAAACAATCGACAAATAAAAAGAAGTTCAAAACACTTGGCAAACACGTGTAGTCTAACATTTTTGTTACACGGTAGTTAATAGAGTAGATCAAATAAATATCATTCTTTGTAGCACTAGCCTAAACCTAAGACCATCGTCCATTGCTCCAATGTCTCGCGAATATCTTATTAACTCTCACAGGTAGTACACGTGTACTTCCATTTTACTAGCCACTATTTACTACTAAAGGGTTCTTCTATTGCACGCACTGGCGGCACACCGTTCACTGTGAACAAAACCGGGAGCGCAGATTTTGAACGTGAAAGCATGAAACAAAAACAAATTCAAAAACTTACAAAACTATCTTGCACCGGTGTTGTTTTATCGTTAAACTTGGTTTCTGATGTTTGCTACGCATCTTAACATTCCCCAACAACTCTTTTCTCAGGTTCTCCTCGTCCATACTCTATCTGAATGTTTGTTTTTTTTATGTCTGTGATTGTGAGTGAGTGACTGTATACGTTTCATGTTTTTCTAAAACAATAATAAAATCGTACCAACGAGTTTTAAACAAAAGAACAAACCGTACACGAACTAAAAGTATCAAAAGGATATAAGCAAACGGAAGGAGAAAAACATTGCTGACAAACAATGAAAAAACATAAGCTACACAACATACAGAAACTTTACAATTCTACCGGCGGACACAGAAAATGTGTTGTGAGTGGCCTGCAATACCTGGTACGTGTAGCCATACCTTCAATTACGCACGCCTCTTTACCTATTTTTTTATTCCTTCCTTTCAGTTTCAGCTTTCCTTTCTTGCCCCACGTTTTCACTGACTTTTTTGTATTTTTTACTAAGGCTAAATTGTTTGTCCTTCGCGTCGTCCATTCACTTGTCTTCTATCATGATCATACTCATTTTCCTCGCCATTCCCTTCGCACTATGTTTTATGCACTTTTGTTCTTCATCCTTTCCACTCTATAGTAAAACATACAGAGAAGTTATCCTATTAATGGCACACAAACTAAGTTTCAATTTTCTTTTTTTTTGTCGCTTTTTGTTTTGCTTTACTTTGTTTAGTAAATGTTATGCTCCCCTTGGCTTCTGTTGCTGCTTTGCACACTTTACGACTTTTTTGTGTCCTTCTTGTGTTTTTTTGCACTACATGAAATATCTATCATTATTTCCTACTACGTAGACTGGTTTTTTTTTTCATTTGTTCCTCGATCGTCTCTATTTGCAACATTTTAATATTTTCAAATAGCTATTGGTTTTTTTTTTACCATTTCATGCATTCTTTGTTTTCCACATTTCACCTTTTGCATGGATGGTTGTAGAATTAGGTATTTAAATTACTTATCTGTCTCTCTCTCTCTCTC
>KB674992.1:0-20226 GCA_000349165.1 Anopheles christyi | reverse complement strand
AGTAGGCAATCGGTTTTCGAACACAATAATTGCAGCCTGCACATGTACAGGACATTTCGAGACGCATATTGGTTGGAATAGAGGAAAGGAAATGTTCCGTACTTGACGTCACAATGCCAACTGTGACGACCATGTGCGACAGATGAAATCGACTTCAGATCTCTGGTGTGAATTTCTTGCCTCAAAACATCCCTCAGCTGCTTCAACACCCATCTGATAGCGTAATGTAGGTTAATGAGAGCCGTATATACACATTTACTTCCCCGATACTGTCCAACCCAACCCAGTCCCTCCCAGTACGGTGTTTCCTCGATGGTGTTTGGTGGTTGCTTCTTCACACATCGGATCGGATGGATCGGAATAAAGGCCCACATTGATGTTTGTTGTTTCTTCGTGCAGCTTCACGACTCATCATCATCATCATCATCATATGGTGGATCGGCCGCATCTGCAAGAGAATGTTTGGGTCCAGTTTTGTGGAGTTCCTATTCCCATCGCCTGACACACGAAACGGAAAGCTTTCTTTGAGGCTGCAAAGAGAGTTTGTATTGTCATCTTTCGCCATGTTTCCCGAGCGCCCCTCCAATTTCCAAAAGAGAAGGTTGTTTGGGTGTTTTCCATGAGCCGGTGTGCGTGTGTTCAGTCGGGCCGAACTTTAGCGTAAGATGATGAAGAACCACAAGGAGGAAGGCCAAACAGTACGAAGTATTTTCCGGTTTTGTGTTCTGATTGCTTTGACAAGCTTTTTCCTTTTTCCTTCGGTCCAGCCCTCAAATCCGGACACCATTGTATAGCGTGAGCCATTTTTCATATTCTCGATCGCTTTAATCTTGCCTTTCTAGAAGAGGCTAGAGGATATTTTTCCGGTGGTGAGGGGAAGAGCGACTAGAAACGATGTTTTGTGCTGCAAAGAAAATCTAAAGGACGAGCAAATGCAATAAGACAAAGTACCCGCCTTGACTGGTATAGGAAAAGGCAGTGTTTCTACATCAGGCCTCAATCACTCACCGGACGACACGATTGGACCTTGTTTTTTTGAGGAAGCAATTGACTCGTTTGGCGCAATGATTCAAGAAGGATCAGCAAAGATTTGCCAACACAATACGAGCTCGATTATGAGGACCGGATAGATTAGGGAAAGGCCTAGGCAGGGAGTAAAGCGGGGACACATAATAATAGAAAGAAGCAATTGGACAAGAGAATAGTGCCTCAGCCGAGCTTAAATGGTTGGAATCATGCGAGCGAAGCAAATGGTCGTTTGGGGATGTATTCTTGTGTACGATTCCTTCGAACAATTCCATTGTGGTGGATGATGGCAGCAATTTTTCTGGGGCATAAAGCGTTTTCAGGGTTTAAATATAGCATTTTACGCACTTTGAAAGCATTGAATGAATTGAGAATTCCGGCTCTAGTATGAATGTATCGAGAGGAATATGTTTTGGAAATAGAACTTATTTTCAAGGCTTCTTGCCAAATTTTTGAAAAGTTTGCACCTCAGAGCCCATCTATTGGACCACTGAGGGAGACCGCAATGTTTTCCAATCAATTCTCTGTCTCTGTTTTTCTTTTGATGTTCCGGGATATGTTTACCCCAATGACGGTGCTAAATATAGACTCATTTGAATTTTGGCCAAAATTTTTCCCTTTAGTCAGCACGTCGACAGTAATCTGAGGCTGAGGTCCGTAATCTCTTAATCTCTTCATTCTTTCTATGCGCCCTCAGGCGTTCATCCGTCCTGCAGCACCAAGTTCGAATAGCCACTTGATACTTTGGCAATAAATTTGCCTGCGATTCATATCGATTGGGCCGTTACGAGGGGATGCGGGGGTGCCAAAACACGACAGGCTTGGCAAAGAAGCTTCCGTTTTACTGCTCCAGAAATTAGAGCTTGTCAATCAAAACCGATGCTATCTAAAGTGGTTAGCCGTTCGTGGGTCGCCGGCCGGTTCAAATGGTTCTTGGAGATGATGCGCATTCAAAGGAATCGATGTGATAACTGGGAAAAAGAGGTTGCGTGACTGAGACGGGGTGCGTTCACATTTTGAGAAGAAAAGTTAACGGTTTTGCGGTAGTGGCGTACCGCATAGGACTACTGTCGGCTTTAGGCGTTTTAAGACCGAATTTTTACTGACGACAGTGACTGCGGTTCATGTTTATTCCAGAGAGAAGGAGAGGCCTTTGGAAGTTTTTTCCCCACCACCTGGTGTTCCGAATCTATCCCTTCGCTGAGTTGCTCTAATTCGAAGCAGTAAATTTGTATGGAAACATTTTTTTGAAAGCAGATATTTTGAATCATTTCAGAGCATGTGAAAGGCATTCAAGGCCGTTTAAATGCCAAGGAATTCGTCAAACAGCGGTAGTTACTCTCCCAAAATAATCTAGCACAACATGGGAAACATTCTTTGGCAGCCATTGCAACCCGAACACAAATAAACCAACGCGTTTGGAGTTTATGTTTATGTTTAGACACTTCCTATCACTCTGCAGTACGAAAACAGCATAAAACCATGAAAGTAACTCAGTCGAAAAAAACACACTCTTTACTTCCTCTGTATAGCTGACACGCGTGTAACTGAGTAATCCATATCGAAAAGGACACTAGGGTGAAACATGCTGCTCGCGCAAAACACAACACAACAGTTACTTCATGGCAGCCGACTAAAGTGGCACGGTGAAATGTAAAATAAACAGATTGTAAAAGCTTTTAAGCGAGCACGAAGCAAATGGGGGTGAAAACATCGCCCGAGTAGCGTTGCGTAGTAAAGGTAGGGTGGAATTTAATGAGAATAGAGTCCGTACCGTCAGTCGCCTTAGCTGGTGATACGCCCCGAGGCACAACGACAAAGTTCAAACGAGATGTTCCCCACAAGCAAAGGTTAAGGACGTTGGGGAGCATTCTTACAGTGATATGTCACGACGGGGTGACGTGGGAGTGGGGTTGATAAGAGTGCCAGTACTCCATCCCAAACCGAAGCAGTTCGCGTCGGCCTGCTCGAAAGGGGTTAAAAAGGCCGACACTATCCACCACCCAACGCCTCATGCGCGGTGGTAATAAATACCTCACCTCGCAAAACCGACAACCGACATCACACACTCACACAATGTGAATTTGACTACCGTCTCGTGATGGATAGACTCAGACTACAGTCGACGGGACGGTATGGAGATGCGTTCTCGCTCTCGGTGGTGTACGAAACGAGATTAGAAATTATTTTCACGCTATTTATAATCTTATAAATATTTATACGCAAAAGATAAATTACGGAAATGGCGCGGGGCGAGGTTCGGTGTTTGGCGCTACGGTTGGACGGTGCGATCTAGTCGCAACACGATTCCGCGTGTGAAATGGTGCGGAAATGGTAGTTGTACTGTGTGTAGTGGCGAAAGAAGCACTAGCAGCAAATGGGAGAGCACGTGGATAGGCAAATACACACAATTGATTCAGCGACCGAAAATGGAGGGAAACGAGACAATTGATCACTTTTCTTTGCTAGCGTTTTATTTGATTTATTCCAAAACACATCAATTAGAGTAAAATAGTTGGCACACTTTCTTACACCCCTTCATCCAGCTAATCAAAGAAAAAAATCTATGCAGCATCTATGACATAAATCATTTTAGAAGGTGAGAAAGAAATTGAGAAATTGTCCTAAGATATCTCATCAGAGATCACACGGTACGCTGAAATACCGTTTAAACATACATTCATGAAGGCATCACTGACTTCCACAGGAATAGATTTTAATAGTTTTGTTCATTTGTTACTAAAAAACAATTGTAGTAGTAGCTACATCCTGCTGTACAACAAATCCTACCACTATTGCTACCATATCAGCTTGATTTGTCATTACTTCAACTTCATGAAGGTCACGGCATGTAGCTGGAAAGATCCTGCATTTTTTTTGCTAAGGAAGGAATAGACAAAAAAAGAAAGAAAAATGTTTCATCTCCTGTCTGACGTTGAATTATTATTAATAATGATTTTCTGTACGATCGCGTTCGAAGAGGTGTTTATGGGCGTTCCCGTTGCTGGGGTTTTGCCCTCTGCTGGCCCAGCCTTCCGTTACTTCCCGTACCGTACTCTTGGTTTTAATATGCTCATACACACATCGAGGTGTCTAGCGGTACGCGCGCTCCAACGCGTTTATTATTTATCCACAGTCACTGTGGAAAAGCGGGGTTTGGGATGAGGGCCAATCTGATGTAGCAATCTGGTTTTCCACACTGGTTTGTGCTAGACACTGTTTACAGGGATTTACTGCAAAGGCGCATCAATCATAATACCTCAGTATTCCGGCTCAGGAAATTGACGCGGAAAAATGTAGAATGAATCACGTTAATAACAAAAGGACGAAAGGAAAAATCAACTGCAAACTGAAGCATTTTATTACTGTAGCCCGTTGTCTTCAAACTGATAAGAAAAGGGAGGAGTTAATAAACCGTCAAATAGTTGCTGCATTTTTTTTTGTAATAACTTTTAACTACGTTTTCTAAGATACGCCTAAAAGCGTATCGAGCATAAAATGGTTCATAAAATGGGTATTTGGTTCAGTTGTATTTCACCTGTTGCCTTACATTCAAGCATCAACACAAATCGCCCTCTAACGAAGCAACAAACCACCATTTCATTGTGCTTATCTTAACGTTTTTCTTTTTTCCTCTTTTTACAAATAAAACTTCTCAAGGTGGTAAAGGTTAGTTGACTGCACCACCAGCACTGTTACCAGCGCCTGGTGCCGTAAAATCGGCATTTGATTACTCCGCAGCAGCCAAAGAGCTCCCTGGGTGAGTGCTCCCAGCCTCGCAAAACGCATATAATGAATTTATTAAGCGGTATTTTTTTTCTCTCTCTGCTTTTATTTCTCGCCACCCTCCCAAAGCTGTAGATGCTGCTGCTGTTGCTACTGCTGTGAATAATATATTAAACAAGATGAGATGCCGCGCGTGGGGTCGACCTGAATGGTGTGGATCAGTGTATGAGACCAATGTACGGTGCACCGATGCGCGCCATTTTTGTTTTTGCCCTCCACTTTTGTCCTCTCCAGGGTATTTTCTTCTCGGAAGGAACATCATGGAACAAAAATGCCTGTTCCCTATGTGCCATCGTTCATATTCCTTTGCCACTTTCTGTCCCACCACTCCCTCCAGGGTACGGCGCACGGAAGGTTTCCCTTTTCAACAGCAATAAGGACACCGTGTTATGGGTGTTAATTGAATTACTCCTTAACTTCATTTCCATTTGCAAAAACACACTCCCTTGCTCCCTCGTTTGCAGCCTACTGAAGGAGACTGCAAATGTATGTGCGTGTATGTGTGATTGAAATAAAAAAAAACACATACCAAGTACATGTACGGTACAACAAGCGTACCGCGAAATGGAAAAAGCTTTTGACAGACAAGAGTTGCGTTTTACTTTTTGCCAGTTTTTAATTGACGTACTGCATGGGTTTTTTTCCTCCGTCCTTCACTTTTCCTCTATATCCATTGCTTCGCCTGCCTCTGCAACAAGTCAGGAAAACAGTCAGGAAAATCTTGTTAATAATTACGAGCAGTCGGATAGAGGGTCCATCGGTTGAGGGCCAACCCAAGCATAATGGCGGGTGGTGGCCTCGTTAATTTCCAATGTCATATCGCACGTTATTAAAAATAACAGTAATGACTGTAATTTATGGCAAAATTCGAAGCAGAAATTATGGATACAATGATAAACAACTGCAGCTGGGATGATAGAAAAGCTCAAAACAACCGCCAAAAACAAAAAAGATACACAGCATCCACTGAGCAAAAAAGCTACTGTTTATCTCAATTTATTTGTTTGAATTGAATAAATGTCCGTACCAGAATTTCTCGCTTCTTTTAAGAGAACAAAACGATACGAAACGAAACCTTTTGTTGGAACATTATTGTGTGCTTCATCTTTTAGAACTTTCAAACTTTTCCCTCTGAATCAACTGCTCGTTAATGTACGGCTCAGTTTTCCTCGTGTCATGCTGTAAGTTCTGTTTTTGTTCACTTGTTAAACTTTCTCAAGTTTTGTATGAAGCATTTTTTTTAAATATATTTTAATATCATCAGTGCTTCCTCATGCCTTACTGCAGCTCTGATTCCTCTCCAATGATTAACACCATTGTCCCTCCTTCCATGCAGCGGTTAATCGCACTTTGAAGATTAATTAATTTATCTATGATTGATCGTACTTTCTCGCCCGGTCGTAACAGTAAATGATTTCCTGGTCCTTTTGCAGATATTTTGCTCCCATTCTGTTAGAGCGAAAGCCTGGTTGTTAAGTGTTGTGCCCTCTCTTTCACACTCTTTTTTGACACGATTGTTGTAAATTTGTATCAAGTTTAACCGAAAAACCATTCATGACGTAATGTCGCACCATAAATCCCATGACGTTGATTGCATGAATAATTTATTCACCCATGTGCCCATAAATATTGTTTCGTCTCCGGGACGATCATAATTTTTGCCACCGACCTTTGAAGCCTCCCAAAAGCATGCAGGAATGTGATGTAGCTGCAGCAAAAACGAAAAAAAAAAAAAACCAATGCGTGTCAATAAATATATCCTCATCCCGTGACGTGTGGTTGAGTGAAATTTTCCGTTTTTGCCGACTCTAAACTTGTGCCTGTTAAATAATAAAGCACACAAAATGGGGTGGCATTTATATATTCTTTTCTTGTATGTTGTTTGCCTCGACAAACGTTTATTGCTAGGATGTAGCACATATGTAGCGATTTAAAGGAGAAGAAGAATAGAACGCCAAAATGGACATTCACTGCTTTGCGAAAGAACAGTGTAGCGGCAATCTGAATCAGGCGAGTCCCAAATCTAAGCCAAGCGTGCAAACGGACCCGTAATAAAATTACATACGAATGGAACCGTCATCCATCGTTAAGAATGTGTATGTGTAAGGGGTTGTTTAAATTCTGGTAAAAAGAAAATCAAGAATGTTGAGAATATTTGGTAGAAATGGAATGTGAACCTTGTGGAATTTTATTTTTTATTTTACACTCAACTTTTTCTCTTGATGTTATAAATTATTGAATTGTGTTCTTTGATTTCGTGACTAAATACGATTGACATGCTTTGCGTTTTATTTGAATTTTAAATAGCGGTACAAAATCAATTGCATAACTTCAGACTTTAAGCAAGAGCAAGCAATCTTACTATTCAATCAGCAATCCCAATAACCTTCGATATTAATGCTACTTCCCAGCCGTTATCATCAAGCTTTGATGCTATTTTTAATTAAACTTTATTCATCATACATTGCGGCAAGTTATGCATTGATTGAATAAAACTCCAACGGCAACCGAACCCACAAACCGTACTTGGTAGTGTTTCATTACCCTTTTCTCATTATCCAAATTCCCACCATTGGCTAATGAAAATCATCAAACAAAATTACGACTGTAGCTGTATGAAAAGGGATCATAAAGCATTCACCTGTGCGCTTTTATGCATCTTTCAATAACATACACAAGCATAACCACTTCTAAAGAAACAATCTCATTCAAATAAGATGAAAATGCTGCTCGGAAGAATAAGAAGCAAGCATATTCAATCAATAATTGTACTGATGCCGGTGCCACTATAATGGTTAGCACGTTGAGTGGAAATTGTATCCATTTTATCCAGGAACACTCATACACACTCGTACCAGGTGCAGATGATCGGACCCCCACTTTCGGACAAATGATGATGCATGGTTTTTGTCGGAGAAAGTCATTTACGTAACTTGCACCAGAGAATGCACGTGCCGATTGTGCAGAATGAATGGAAAACGATAGGACGCTGGGAAATATCAAGTCTAGCTTCAATCATTTATTGTACCCTTTGGTTGAGGAGAGCTTCCTTTTCCATCGACAGCGGTGCCATTCGCTTGCAACAAAGCACTTGCACATGTCAGGAGCAGGTGCGTACACTTGTATCCTTCTCTAGCAGCGAGACATTAGAAAGAAGAAAGTGAAGAAGAAGAAGAACAGCAATCGAAGCTCGATATCAGCTGAAACATAGCATAACGGCTTGGACGGAACGCTTTATCATGGCGAGTGGTTGAGTGGCGTGAGCGATACGCACGCTGTCGTGCGGACAGCTTCAACAGCGAACAATCGATCTGACACTTTGCTCGAGCTGCCACCGCATTCAGTGCCTAGCAGTTGCAAGCTGCACCATTGTTTGAAAGCTGCTCGAAATGCTGCCCGATAGCAACAAATGGACCCGTTTTACTGGACCGTGCAAATAGTGAGCGGACGACATAAGATTAGAACGACGACATACACGCGTGCTCGGATTTGGTACGGTCGCGTCAGAGGTGAAAAAGGGATTCCTTGACAGTGCAAAATCGGTCAAGCTGTTGCTGGAAGCAATGGGAGTTCAATGTGTCTTTTGTCTAGCTTCGAGATTTGCCCAGCAAGCTGACGCCGTTGGCAGATGTGATATGCTGGGGTTTATAATGTCTTGAAAAAGACAAGACAAGAGCTGAGATGTGTCTTGCACAATTTATTTACTCGGTTTGATTATGCGCAACAAATGACACTGATAAGGTTATCGTTGTCGAGATTGTTTGGAAAATAGTGTAAAGTTGGTGGGCTTTTGGATTTATATATCTTTAACTGTAATGGTATAATATAGTTGCATTTCGAGGTGAGCTGTTCTTTTTTTTTAGCGTTCAATCAAAGACATAGATCCTCGAGGACAGCACGACGGGGACACTTAATCCTCACTACAATCGCTTCAATCATCACGGTGCTTTGTTACGCTGCTGGTTCCTTCTACTCAGTTGCTAATAAAACAAGATGGTGAAATGCTTTCTCAGAATCTGAAGATAAAAACATACACTCAATTGTGGCGAATGATTGCACCTCTAGAAATTGCTTTCTTTTCAAGCGTGAAACTAGTTCGGTTCGAATGTTCTCTTCCAAAATGAAACAAAAATATCATTCTTTAATCGCGATTCAGCATTTTATTTTTGCTTTATTATTTGCTTCATGCAAGACAACATCATTCATTCGCTTCTTTACGACCCTCTTCTGATTGAGGGAGGGAAAAAAGCATGAATCTTTCCTTGAAGGAAAATCCTGTCCCAATAAAAAGAATGTAAGATAGATTTAAGGCGATACACTTTTATTATTTCCGCTGATAACCTCCAACAAATTAGAGCGTGAAATGGGGATTTCCTTTCACCTTGTCGATGACACGTTGCATATAACAAGGATGCCCCAAACCGGGAGTTAAATAAATAAAAGAAAGCCCAAAGAATGCGAGCCTCTTTAAAGTAACTATTGCCATCCTCATCAGGCACTGTTCTGCTGTGTCACGACGCACGGCGAAAAAGGTGATCGATGTTTCCCGAAAAGCTCGAGGACAGGCCAATAAAATATCCATCAAAATTATAATAATCCTTCAGTCCTCCTTTCCCCGGTTTCGATGGCACCTGACTGACACCGTTTCAATGGAAGGCTTTCAAGATTCTCTTCTTCGCTAGCAGGAGTAAAAAAAAAGGGTGCTAGAGTTTTCGTGCCACGCATCGCAACGCGTTTGATTTATCACGATGATAAGGGAGACGATTGCCCAAAAAAAAACTTCGGTGCGAAGGTTAACTCGTCGTTCTACGGTTGTGATGAACGGTCGCCTTTAGGGGGTGTTTTGAAGCAACCGAATCGCCGTAAAATAACTTCCTTCAAACGTGCTCTCGGCAAGCTGCAAGTCACCACAAGACGACATACAAAGGATGGATGACCCCTTGCTTTGATGAGATTTCACTGTGGAAAATGCGCGACATGATACAGTGTTTGGTTCACAATCTCCCCACCCAAAACCCTCAATCGGGTAGAGATCGGGTTTATTCGATCCGGTCCGGTCTTCATTATGGTGCCGGCGTCGTGGAAAACCATTCATTCTAAAGGTGACCAAAAGCACGCATGTCGTTCGGAAAGGGACAAACTCTTATCGTTCGCTCTACTGAAGAAGCTTTGAGACATTTTTAAGCAGAACGGTTTTAATGCGAACGCTGATAAGATTCGTCTAAAGAACAAACTCTCTCTCACACACACACACGCACACAATGGGTGTGAGGGTTCATCCATCAATTTCAAAAGCTGACGCGTTTGTCGGATGATATTAAAAAAATAAGAAAAGGACGGAGTGAAGATGGGCTGCTGAGCGCTTCCGTTGCAATTTAATTCCGGCACGGTGTCGAAAATATCAATCAGCCCGGCACACGTGTCGCTTGGCCGAGTCGTTTCCACTTGACACATGGAATGTGTCGATTTTCTCGTTCGCGAGAAGTCCTCTTCATCCTAATCCACATCCTCGGTGTGTGTTTTTTTCTGTTTCGTTTATTGGAGCTGAGATTTTTCTTCCGCATTGGAATGCGCGCACATACATATGAAGGAATGGGGTGAGCTGTGTAGCAAAATATTTCGTGCCGCATAAAACGGCCCAAACGTGACCCATATTCTAGTACGGTATTATGATAAAGTTGATGTCGATCGTTGGACCCGGCTAGCTGCTTCCCGACGGCTATAAACGAGGCACCTAAAAGGTTGGGAGGTTGCGAAGGATCAAAGTAGAAACGCAATATTATTGAGGTGCAAGTGAAGGGCGGGAAGGGATTGGTGCACACATGATGATAACTACGAATTGTTATTGTTGCTGGGAAGATCCTCGCTCGGAGGTATATCATTTGCTAGGGATGGTTTATAAAGGTTTATACCTTTATTTTGGGGATGAAGATTAATAGAATGATGTGTGTGGTTCGTTTAACCTGAAAATATATGAATCATTGACCACGGTGGGATTTAGAAGATCAATAGAAGAAATCTTTCATTTAACATTTTAGAGCTTTTGGGTAAAACTAGAGCATCCTAGATTTTTGTTGTTTGTTTACAGCTTTGAGAGCGAATGTGTATTTGATTTTGTGTTTGTATGTGAAATATATCTTTTAATTGACTTCTTAATTTTGTTTAAGCTTTCTGTTCATACTTTTACTGACTTACTTAAATACTTCCGTAATTACTTTTTGGCTTATATGATATCTTCCTCACTAACATGATTTATGCTCTATAAATTCATGGATTATTTACATTTACAAACACTTGAGCTGTAACAAGAAAGCAAAATATGTTGCTTCATGTAAGCTTTTACCAATAGTTTGGTTTTCCATCGGTACTTTTAATCTATAAAAACATCAAAACTTGTGCCAAGTATCAATATGCACAGAAAACCCTTTTCAGGATAGGAAACACAAACATACACCATCATCTCGTAAGTTGTTTTAAACATCTTTCAAGACTGTATTTACTTAAGAGGCAAGGCTGCAAAAACCTGCATCCAAAGAAACTTTTGCTCCGAGCCAACTCCTTGTTTTTCGTTAGACGGGCAGCATCTTTTTCCTTTGCCCACACATACACCCAAAAATTCCATCCCATAAAAGGAAGGCTAATAGTTTTCGAAGTAATTTGACTTCGACTTTTTGACGCTTCCGAGAGTCAAATGAATTGGTTCTGGTACGTTGTTGAAGTTGGTGGGTATCGATGTGCTCTTTACATTTATTAACCCACAATCGACGGGACGGTTGAAAGGAGGCTTTTCGATAAGGGAAAACCTTCCAACCGCAGGCATCCACCGGCAAAGTCGAATGTTCAGCAAAAACCAATGGCTAAACTTTCTCAAGTGTGGCCCATGTATTTCATGAACGGTAGGAAAATGCCGTTGCCTTTAAAACATTTGGCCCTTTTGTGTTGTCTTGCGTTCGATTTCCAAGCGGGATGGTTGTGCTGGTAGTAGTAATGTTTTATTTAATTTACTATCGGTTAGATTTTATAGGAAAACTTTGCCAAAATGAGAGCCACTCGAATCGGATGAAACTTGGAAAGAGTAACATGCAAACACACAGACATGATACTATGGAATTGAAATGAAAGGAAAACAATCGCAAACAAAAAAAAACTTCAGAATGTTGGATCATATTTTTGCACTTTTCGAAAGTTTGCATATGTTTAGTCTCGATCGATGATCAGACAATCGTAAGTGCTTTCATCGCTGTCGTAAAAGTCGTATGTAATAAAGCATTAACGTGAGGGTGAATTTGAGTAAATAAAAATCAAATTCACTCGCTCAGCCCCAAAAATCGTAACGACTCAATTACATCCGTCTGTGCTATGGCCGTTCCTCAAACGTGGAGCGTTATATATATATTTTAAAAAAAGTTCACTCTCTCATACTGCCAACTTTGATCGTCAAACCTTTCTCAAAACCTTCCATCATACATCGTTTCCTCGTTTGTTTTCGCTTTTTTCGTTTTCGCCTCGACTTTACCTTTCTGTCGCATTTTTCCTCTTTGACAACGCATAAACCGACATGCCTTGTTCGATGTGCCCGTGAGATTTTGCTGTACCACGCGGAAGGACGCAACTTTCGCCCAGCAAGGTTTTTGGGCTTTCCGCTCCGGTCCCGGGCAAATGAAGAAATGAATAAGTAATAAAAATTTGATTGAAGCCGAAAGTTCAATTTCGTTAGAGAGGTCGCTTTTGGTGAAGCATTAGGACGGAGTGGGAGCTTTGATCGGTAGCATGAACGGAATATCCAACGCTGCACACAAGGAAGGCTGTATGCGGTGGAATGATGGAAAGTAAATATTACAGTTATCCGTTTCCTTGGCAAATAGTAGCAGGGAGGAATAAATCTCGAAGCTTTTATTAAAGGGTTGTGGCGGATACGAGATGTAAATCAATTTTACCTTGCTGTTACTAATGTTGTAAAAGGGATTTGATTATGCCGTGAGTGTACTGGATGTCTTCGATGGTGGAAAAGCAGTTTAATAAAGTTATTTTATTGCGTTTTGGAGGTTGTAAAACTTGCTTGTTAAATGCATAATTGAAAAGTAAAACCAAAGGGGTTAGAGTTTGAAAGAAAATTATTTATCAATAAGGTTTTACTTATTTTAGTTTTAACCTATTGAGATCAAATTGTAATTGATCTTGTCCAGCTTATCTTGTCTTTCTCCCTTCAGTGCTCTGAAAGAGTGCATTGCAGTGAGAGCATACAAATATGCAACATGATCATTTTGCTACATTTGTGATCAATTATAAATAATGGCTAGACAGTATTGATTGAAAAGTAGAAATTTGAAAAAAATGCAAAAGATAAATATTTTGACTTGAAAATCGCAACATAACATAACAAAATATGCAATTCTATCCTTAAAGGTAAAACAAAGAGCATGAATCAGAATATCTTCTTACAAACGCTGGTAGAAAATCATCTTCTTGCTTGATTTTAATCGAATAAAGCATCCAATAGCTGCATACCCTAAGTGCAACAGTAGCGAAAGCTTACCTGCCTGCTACCAACGTACATGTCCAAACGCAAACGTCCTTCAGGGGCAGATCCTTCCCAGCGCTAGATAAATTCGTTATGCTTAGGGTACAGATTTATAATTCAAACATTGTACAATGTCATCTCCATACTTCTACCCTACCTCACGCCCCATGCATGCGCGAGTAGCTCGAATCTAATTTTTTGTTGCCCCTTTTTCCTCAAACAACTGTGCTTCGCTTTTGCAAGAACCACTTGAGTTTGCGAGAGTGTGTGTGTAAAATAAACAAAAATTTCTTCAGACATCCACTTACCCTGCAATCAAACACACACATACGCAGCGTGCATACGTTGAGCGCTTTTTGTTTCTCGTTAAAGCAAGTCACACAACCCTCGGTGCTTATCACTTGGTTTGGGTTGTCTACTACTGTTGTCTTCCCCATTGCCCACACGCCTTCCAACTTTCCCGGTCGTTAATCTTCAAAATGTTTCCTCCTCGTCCGGGTGTTACAACGACCTGAAGAACCACACCGAAGGCACCACAGAGTTTGAGATGGGCCGGAAATTTAGGGGCGGGTGGAAATCCTTACAAAGTTGACGCACACCGCCACGAGTGCTCGTTGGGTAAGAAGGCCAAGGATTGTTTTCCGTAGTGGTAGGATTGGAGGTCTGGATGGAGGTAAGAAACGACGTTACAAACATATTCTGTTCTTCATCAGAACTGCTTACATATGGTAGCTGGAGCAGGGGAAGTCGTATGCGTTCCATGCACACTGAACAAGGAAGACTGAGGTGGAAATGCTTTATACGGCAACTTCTCCACCACCCTTAGCTTATCTTTCACACAGCTTTCATTTTTTTTAGGGGAATAGAGAACAAAATATTTCCCACTTTTGTTACCTTCTCACCCTCAACTCCTCACTAAACCCACATTAGTGAGACAAAAACACGAGGGACTTAAGGTTCTGGTGGGTTTTCGAACTCGATTGGATTTACATGGACTCGTTTGTGCTCATTTTCCTGTTTTTCAGTTGAGAAAAATAGATATTAAGAAAAACCTTTCCTTTACACTGGGGAATGGGAAATAAGCCGAAAACGGGTTTTTTCCTATTTTGCAGCATTGAAGGTGCTGAGTAGAAGAAGTCGAAGGTCGTATAGTTGAATCCTCACTTATACGGGCATGGTAACCATACATCATCCAATGGCAGTGACGGTCGGTCGACAAACAATAATACTTGACCGGTAATTGTCCACCCAAACGATTCCGTTTATGCAATAAGGTGATGGTGGAAAAGAACTGTGTAGCACAACCGCACAAGCAGTTTATGGTAGCTGCAGGGTATCTGTTTTGACTTCACTTGTACAAGTTCGTTTTCCTTAGAAACGAACGAACGAAACGGTGCAGGTGTGTTAAATCGCCTTCAAACTCATTTTTTTGCATTGCAGTAGCCATAATGCATTGTGACACACCCGGGTTACTGTTGAAGTGCAGCGTGTTGGAAGTGTTTTTTTTTTGGCTAAGAAAATATGTTCCACTTTCTTGTCCCGGTGAAGGGTAGCACACAGTAACACTGCAATGTTTTTCTGCAACCTTTAACATCCTTTTCTGCATCATCATTTAATGAAGTTCAGCTTGCCGGTGATGTTTCAGCCCAGAGTGCACAAACGATCCAGATTTCCATTGGAACAAACAGTACCCTTTCTGCTCAAGAGTGTGCTTGAACCAAAGGTACGGAGACATTGCTTCGAGGCGTTCCAGGAATTTAAATTCTAAGAGTGGTGAAGATGTTGCCACGGCATCGGCACCGGACACAAACAACCCCGGGAAACGAATGCACTCAAGAACCTGGGCCGTTGCGTTATCGTGTGCAAGTTTTGAAAACGCTGGCGTTACACATTGGCATTGGCAGTGGTGCATCTTGCGACTGAACCTTGAAGAGGCACCCGGCGACACCGGACACACCGAACATGTTGCCACTGTTTTCAGGTAAATGTAGAACTCCTGGTGGCAAAGCGATAAGCTGCTACTTCGTCTACATCGTAAAAAGCCAAGAGGTTGGCAAGATTGATGGCGCTACGTTTACTGGACTGGCCTTTGGTGACTTTGGTTTGCTCGGGTGCAACCGTAGCGGGCGGTTGGTTTTACAAGTGCAAGCAATTAAATATTTTGCCTTCAAACATATACACACAGCATCTATATGAGTTGCTAAAGAGCTTTTCAGCATCGCAGCAACATTGTTGCATTTGTAAAGGATTTTCCAATTTTTCTTCTCCTCTAAGGGTGGGAGTTCTTTTGTAAGTAAATGAGTTGAAATTTCAAAAAAACCTGCTCCTTTTTCGTAGCTCAACGTAATCGACAGGTATAGCGAAAGGAAGAAGAGATGCTAAAGTGTGGTGAAAGCTCCACAGCAATGAAATTATGTGTTACGCTTTGTTGCCGCCTTTCCGACCAGGCATCCGTCCAGGTGTGATGAGCGTGGCATGTTGTTTTAATTTTCCAACGCGCACGGAAAGCATTTCCATGTTAAACATTGCGCTGTCACACGCTACCACTTTACCCCCACGGGCACACAGGGTGTTAAATTCTCATCTTCATTTTGCAGTGTGCCAAGAACTCGTCCCGATTGAAAGCGGAATGTTCTGCCATAACGTGTCACTGCTACTGGGTAAGGCCTATTGGATGGGAAAATGGAGCAGCACGCTTTTCCGGATATGACAATTGACGACTATTTTCACACTGCTGTTCATGCCTGGTTAAAATGGATACCGGTGTTGCGTCTGTGTATGTTTCTTCATGTTCACGGTTAAGCATCCGGTTACGAGTGCTTTCCTGTTGCAGTGTTCGGAAGTACGCAAGGAAGTGGTCAGTATGCTCGCTACCTTGCCAAGCTTCATCGAACTATTTGAAACATGCTGCTGCTTCTGTTCCATTTAGTCCATTTATATCAAAGCGTGACACGGGTGGTGCGGCAAGATTCCTGAGGTAAAGTTTACAAATGCCTCACATTGCAAGGTGTGACACCGGTTACGGTGGGTAGCGAAACAGAGCTTGAACAGCTTGAAGCAGGCAGTACGCAGCTCGGAAGTACTTATCTTTAAGTTCGCATTTCACATCTTGCGGGTTTACCAAATTGCTGGTTTGGTCGCATTCCATCACAACGCTCAATCTCACCTCTCAAATGACACCCGATTACGGGCGTGTCCGGGCAGAACCGGTTACGGTGTGTATGTGTGTACTTCACCACCAAGGGTCAGTATCGTTAGAAAATTACCGTAATATAGTGCTTGCGCTGGTACTTCACTTTGCGCACCGATAAGAACCGTTATTATGCCCAGTGAATGGGGACAATTTATGTTTTGGACGGCGCTTTGCCCGACCTGCGAAGGTGAGTGAACTTGTTAATGCATTTCGCTTGCTTACAGAACGGTGTAACCGGACAGCAGCAATTTGTGCTCGACTAGAAGCATATAAATCACGAGTGCAAGTGATGCACAATATCAGTGGTTGTATGAGGTTGTGTGGAAGTTCGACTTTGCGTTGGAATCCGTATGCATAATTTGAAACTAATGGAGATATGTGGTGGTTTGGTAAGATTGAGCGTTGCGGTGCAGTTCGTGTTGGGATGATGATCTTTTGATTTATCTCTCCAGCTTGGAATGGCACGACTGCCATGCCATGGTAGAGCAGACAAGTGTTCGCATTGCAAACCAGGGTGGTTATTTCTTGGAACTTTGTTTTCCAAATTTCTGCGATCTGAAAATTTCGTCTGAAAGATGTTCTTCTCGGGAAATACAACAGTAAGTCAATTATTTAAAGTGTTTTTAACAGAAACTCTGCAAAGAGTTATTAACATTAACTGTCAAACTTGAATTTAAAAATATGTCATAAATATTGGCTTAACAAGACGTGTGCTCACAATAAGAGTTTCTAGACGATGTAAACTCCTCAATGAAATTCCTTTTCCACATTGTTCAACATGCTGCTCATCATTTTGATGGATGAGCATAAATTCCTGAAATGTAAATCCGCACACGAATTCAAACGATAATTCTTTTGTTCGGAAAAGTCATCCTCGTCTTGATAAAGAAAAACAACCAAAACGGAAAGAATGCCGTTGTTGTGACTTATGGCATTAATCGTGAGCAATTGTTTGATGCTGGTCGAAGCACCGTAATGCACACATTCATCTTTAGTGGCGAATAGAGCAAGAAAAAAATGTGATCAACAAAGCTACTAGCCCTTTTCATTCGTGCTATCTTGTCCCGAACCATCCTCCAAAACGACTGTCCAAGATTTCCCACCGACCCTTACCAGATGGCGACAGCTAGCCCGGCTGATGGCTGCGATGGCATATCTCGTAGCAACAGTTTCCACCGTGTGCAACGTATTTGCTAGCATCATCATTCACCCGATCAGCAGCTACTATTGAGTGAATCATTACCAACGACCATTACCATCATCATCGTCATCACTATGGTACGGTTGTCGTTGCTGTTGTGTTTTTTTTTTTGTTTGTTTGGTGAGTCGTCTTCAGCGCCCTCGTACTACGCGCCCTCCCCATAGTGACGCGTTGACTCTGGTCGTCACCAGAAATGGCATTTGGTGCTCCGAGAGCGAACAACACTGACAAGCGGTTTCGTGGCGATTAATACACGAATCCCGGATTTTTCATTTCTCATCTCACGCACACTAGCGTACGGACGCGAACGCACATCGAGCGCCGACAGAATGATGACGATGATGATCGAATCGGTGCTGGTGGGTGGGTCGGGAAACTGTGAAGAGTGCCACAGTAACGACCAAGTAAACCACCAAGTAAACGTAGTAAAATGTGTTCCGTAGTACCGTTCGGCGAGAGAAACGGTGAATGAGAGACGCTTGAATGTTATGCATGAGATGAAAGAAGGATTGTGAGTAAGTTTCTTTTTTTCTTTGGCAGTTTTCAGATATTTTGTATTCATTACAAACTATACCGTCTGTAAACCAAACACACACACGCATACAGCTCCAAAGAGAATTTTTACAAATGAGATGCGAAAATGTGTACGAGATGCAACAGCAGCAACAATCGTTCGACGGCGTTTACCCTTCTCTTACACTTTCCCGCTAGCTTAACGCTTGTTTTCAGCGATTTGCTTCCAAGGTCTCCACCAGCGTAGGACCAGCAGGAGGAAGTTAATATGGAGGAATGAAGGGAAAGAAGAGAGAAACAATCGAACGTCAAGAGCGGGAATAAATCACTCCACGAGATGACGAATACAGACGCGAGAGATCTGTGTCTGAGTGTGGAAAAACTCGTTCAGATTTTCCTCGTTCATAGAGCAGCAAACACTCAGTTTTATGCTGAGCTCAAATAATGAATACAAGAGAGTGAGAGCGTGAGAAGGATCATTACTATGTGCAGTCCCATCAGCAGCATGTTCGGTCGGGAGTAATACTTCTAAGCACGTTTGCATGCGCATTCCAATGGGCTTCGATGGAGGGAAATGAGTTCCGAACGCTGGTCAAAATTGGCCCATAGTGCGAGTGCCTTCGTTTGCTCTCCGCTCTGCTCGAGAAAGCAGTTTCGTATTTAGCTGGGAAATGTGAGGAAATGTCGGGCCATCGTGGCTGGTTGCTCGGGTCGTAAGATGAAAATGTTTGAGTTGATTGATATGTCTTTTGAGTTGAAGAATATCGTTAAAAATCGAGAGAAATTTAAGAAATTATTGATTCACATTGATTTAAAAGCAAATATTGAATTCTTTTCTAAAATTGAATTTAAACTGTGATGATGATTTCTTAATGGGGAAAAAATTCAAACCGGTGTGTTAATTTGTTTGAAAACACATACGACTTCTTCAAAGAAAAATTAAACTGCAGAGATTTCCAACAAATTTTCAATCCACCACTCTTTACCATCGCGTACATGGTCGATCGTGTGTTGGTGGCGACATATGGCGACCGTCTTTTTCCTTCGCACACGCTCCAAAGCAGTTTCCCGTGGCGACCTGTTGGTAACGCTGTATGTGTGTTCACCCAGAGGCACCCCTGCCCTTCCCATGGCGAACAGCGGCGCAAACTGAGAGCTCGAGAGTATCTTGAGCGAGCGGTTGTTTTCCCAGTTTTTCCGTGATTTTCCTATAGCCTACTCATAGCAGCCTTCTGCGTTAGTGTGCGTGTACGACTGAGCAAAATTCGTGCACGAGAGCAAGGAATAGACCGTGATTGAGAGCAACCAGGCAACCACACGGCCTGCTCTGTTGCTGCTCTGTAGGTGTGAGTGCATTTGGACAGAGATGAGATCTACTGGGTGCGGACGGTACGGCAAAGAGTGAGTGAGTGAGAGAGAGCGAGTGAGAGGGTGGGGAGAATTTTTCCTACGCTTTGGCGAGCGAATTTTTCCACCGTTCGCTTCAGTTGGATCAAATTTATGCACCCGTTCGGTATCATCCCGTAAGAGCGCGTCCGTGTGCCGCGTACTGAAAGGAAAAAAAAAGAGGAAACCTCCGTGCCGTTTGGTACGCCCTGGTGGCTACGGTGTAACGGTCAGTAGAGTGGGGGAGGGATTATGGGAAGAGGTGGTTCGTCATATGCCTACCCCCTCACTCCCTTTTGCAACCGCTCGCTTTACAACCAAGGTTGTGTGTGAATACCTGCTTACTTTCCCTGTGCGTTTGTGATGTTCTGAAATTATTGAAGTATCGAAGCTCGTCGAAGCCATCGAAGCAGAGCCAGATTGTGTTTAAACGGTGAAGTAAAAGAAAAATCAACCAACAGAAAGAAACGTGTGTATGTGTAGTGAATTTAGAAAAGACCCCCAGAAGGTGATGCGTTGCGAGTGCGTGCGAATGTTCACAGGTGCCCTTTGGCTGACCTAACCAAAGCAGCAAGCGAGAGAGCAGCTAAATCACAACAA
>KB674981.1:0-22090 GCA_000349165.1 Anopheles christyi | reverse complement strand
TGTACCGGCGTTAGTTAAAAAAATACATGCCATGAAAGAAAATTGGCAAAAGGCATCATTTTTCCAACAATTGAAAACTAATTCAAAGAGTAACTTACTACACCGCCTTCCGGCCTTCAATTGCCTCTATAACACTGTAGTTATTCACATGAAAATAAAACGCCTTTTCACGGCAATTCGCAAAGAAAATTGCCATACACGCTTTGCACAATACACCATCAAATGATGATAATCATTATTCATGCAATTTTCCCTCGTTTTACACGAGCCAAAGCCAAGTGGAGGTGTTCCGGCTTTCAACCAACTGCCTTATTTGCCTTATATACAGCTAAAATCACGTCACTACTGCACGCCTTCGTATGTGTGTGTTGCCTTTTTTCCAGCACAATTTGACTTGTTTGTCACAAAAAGCAACCGAAGATGATGATAGTAATGGTACTGCTGTGGGGCAAATAATACACTTCAAATCTGACCGCCAACTCCGGTCGTCTATCATCGCCATTCTATGACTATGACAACGTGATTCCCTTTCTATCAACACCATCTTCCTTGTAGCGTGCTCCCCATGTGTGTGTTTGATTGTAACCCGCGAAAATTGTCAGGCAAACGGCGGCAACGATCACATTTTCGTGGACATGACGCGACAGAGTTCAAGGTCATGTTTGAGCCGCATGGAGGGAGAGTAGCTCGTTGTTTTTGTGTCACTCCAGTGGGAGGAGGGTGAGAGAATTAATCAATTCGGCGTGTGCGTGTGTGAGTTTGCTGCACATAAATGTTATGCTGTGCGGATGTCCGTCCTAAAAGAACAAGCAAAAAAACTGGTGGAAGTGCAAATTATTTTTACTTCACAATTTTAGTTCAAGAAATAGCATATATAGGCAATGTTAACAACAAGACGACAACTTCACAACGTCTTCGATACACTCTTCTTAATTCATTTCATTGCTTCTCCTACTGCAACTGAAATAGATCTCCACCCGGAGATTGCTTACTGCATTACAAAGCTACGACAAACCTACGTTCTTTCTGACGATCATAGAATTTATTAGAACGGCAATACGCTTCTTTCTCGCAACTGCAATGCATTATCCAGCACAACCAACATTACCAATGTCGAGCGAATGTGCTGCCGCGTTCACGTTGGTATGGGAATTCCACCCGGGGGCCAGTCATTCTGTTTTAATTACGCCTGGGAAATAATAATTATCAACCATTCGCGCTTCCCATCACAACACTTACAGATACACAGTAGCATCATCGTGTGGTACGATTGTATCTGTATTTTGAAATCATTTTTTTAAACTACACAATATAAAAAAGTCAGCTAGAACGAATGTCTTATAGCGTAAAACTCACATTACTTAGTTAGTTAGTCATTTTAAGTTCAGCCAAATTCAGTATGTTCGACAAGAGCGAAAATGTTTGACTTCACTGAACTTTACTTCTTTAAAAAGAGTTCTGAATTAAACTAACATACTACACTGCATGCTATGTTTGGGTCTTTTCTGCTTATTCGAGTAAATAATCTTCGCCTCGGATTACACTAAAAAATTTTGCCTCAAATTTTGATGATTTACACGTGCAGCATATTTCACTCCTGCAACAGTAACACCCCATTTCCCTCGAGAGCAGTTTACGAAGCAATTATTATGTGCTAAATCACCCTTATCGAATTAATAAACCAGTCCCAACTCGACTCCACTTCGACGCTAATTATCAGCTCAAACCACAAGCAGTGTGCTTAGCGGTTGTCTTAAGCAAAAGTGCACAAAACACGAAATAACCCATTAATGTCGAGTGCACTTAACAATCACCAACCATCTAGTTTGCCGTGCCCCTACACTTCCGTGTGTTGCAATCGGTGCAGTGTGTGTTTAGTACTTGGCACGCCAATCAATGTTTGACACAAATTTAGAAAGAAGGTTTCCCGCTGTATTTTTAACGGTTGGTAACGGATTCGCTTCGCTAATTTTGCAACGCAGCATGATGCATGAAGATGGGTGAAATTATACGCTCGGCAGTGTTGAACAAAGTTATGTTTTATTTATAAAACTTTTATCAGCGATTCCGTGCCGCTGGGACGGACAGACAGCTGGACGGCCCATGCATCCCCGACACTCTGACGACCAACGCCAGCTCATCTCGCTGTCGATCATTTGAGCAAAAGTGAAGTGCAGTAAAAAGTGAAAAAAAAACAACGACATGCGTTTGTTTTTTTTTTTATGACGATCGTTTCGATGTTTTGTGGTGCCTTTATTCGTGTGGTAATTTGCTCTTTGTGGCAAGATTACCCGGAATCGTGGTTTTGAGTGAAGGAATTTGCAATTTTGTTTTTGTTTATTACCACAAAGCGTACAACTTTCGGCATGTTTTTACAAGTTTAAAGCAAGATTTTGTTTTATGAAGAAAAAGCAAGGAGAAGAATCATGTTTTTAATCGGCACTAAACATATTTAAACATTCCAACTCAGGATGGTTTTTTTTACAGTGAATTTTCTGGACATTAGAGACGATGGTGCTGTTTGTACATATTCTACAAAACTTGCGAAGGCCACTCTCCATTTTAGTTAATACTAAAGAAATTTAATTTGAATATGTATGAATAAAAAATGGAAGAATAAGTCAATTATCTATTGTTAATTATTTGGAGTTAAAAATACCGCACAACGAATTTTTGGTTTGGCAAGTTTCAATGCCTTTCTCAAGCCAGTTGATGTTTTCCTTAACCAGATTTCACCGTACACAAAACAGGTTACAAACGATGGAAAAGAAACGGCAAAGAATCGTAACACAACGAACAGCTTTTGATGATGGTTTTCCACGCTTGAAGACCAGTAGAGCTGAACCGGCGGACAAGCGGAAGCCCTCATCGCGCAAATCATTCCGCACAAAGAACTGGCTTGTGGATCGGATCGCCTTCGCCCCTTTTTTTTCGGCTGGTTCGCTGATTTTTATTGCGTCAAAATGATTCTAAAGCCCCTTCCCTTTTTTTACGGGAGTAATAGAACTGCTGTACGGTGATGTCAAACCAGGGCGGTGAGCCCGAATAAATTTATTCGGTTGACTGTATCTTCACGATTTTACATCACGTGTGCGGGAATTTTATCACTACTGTGATTGACCTGGAACGCTGTTTTTTTTTTTTACAATCTCTCCAGCGGAATAAAATCACATTTTACAACACACAATCCACACGGCAAACAAAGGTGTCAACCTGTGCAAACAACACGAGCGAATAAATCTTTCACATTTTACCACAAACACACAGGCAGCACACACTTTGGACGAGATTTGTTTTGCAGTTTAGATAAAGCAACAAATCTCAACACACCTCTGTGGAATAACAAACAATACTAACAGTACGGTGACATTGGGAAAACGATTGCCTTACAACCGATTTGATCGGAATAAGAAAAACACACACGCAAGATCCACTAAAACCTTTTCCTTTCCCCCGTTATTTACCCTTTAAACACTCCTTGCACTACGATCTTCTAAGCTTGCCTCTCAACTGATAAAAGCACACAGCACACGACACTGTACGTAATGATGCAGACCGCTGCATTCCGCGCCCCGACCTTCCGCAAAGCGCGCCGATCCCTTTTGTATAGCAGCGTACATACACCGGCACGCCGTGTTTCTTTGCTGCACTGTGTATGCGTTCCGGTGCCCAGTGCGCTGTGTGACCGAATGCGATGCCGAATTGCGGCATAGACGCGCAAACCCCGCTACCACACGAGTTGAGTTACTCACAACGAATTCCGCATCACAACGACTGCACACTACGCAAAAGATTACTTGGGGAAACATGCTCAAGAAGCAGGCTGTCAAATAAGCGTCCAATAGGCGAGTGAGTGATCGCGATGCAGTTAGTGCATTTCTGTTTACCTTTCAAAATTAGGAAAATTATTTAAAGTAGGTAAAACGGAACCGCTTGCCAATTAGGATTCCAATCCCGACTATCATAAGCAAGCGCAAAGTACAGAATTATAGCTCGCAATTAAAAACGTGCTCATTTCTATCATTATTAAAAAAAATACCCACAAGGAATGTAGATAATATTTGAAATGTGTCACAGAAATATAGTATTTTTTTATCCTTTCGTAAAAAAAAAGCTATGGGATAACTTTGCATGCCCGAGACTGGGATTCTTGTAGAAACACTGTCTTAGAACAATAAATAAGAAGTCTATTGCACTCAATTTACAAAAATGTTTTGTTTTCCTTTTGATACACAAACCCTTAATATTTTAACACCTCTTGAGCAATTGCTTGAGCCCAAACGTCAGTTGGTGGAACTCATCAACTCCCCACAGAACAATTCGCAAGGTTTGGTGAGCTCCCAGTGGTTGACATTTGGCAGTGTTGCCAATGTCAAAGACGTTATTGCCTTTTCTAAAAACGCATTTTTGATCGAAATCGATTAACATAGGATTAAGAGACTTTATTTTACCTGCCGGGATGAGCCCGGGTGAGAATTGAACTACGCCCGGCCATTGCAGGAGCCAGCTTTTCCAACCATTAGACCATTAGATCGGGCTCTAGTTTGGTTATAAATCACCTAAACAAGATTCAGTTATTATATGATGTTTTAGGCTTTTTTCACATTCACTTAAATACTAAGGACCAATCTTTATTGAAATTGGTGTGAAGTTTTTCTTCTCTTTCTTTCTTCTTGTGTTTTACAAATCTATCTGCTATGCGCATTTGTTTACCTAAGATGGGAAAATTCAAATCAAATGTTATACACATTTTTTTTTATGGGTTAGTTTGAGTACTAGGTATATGAGTAACAGGTACATAAGGCGGGTTTTAGGTAGCACCAATGGTTCGAAGAATGGTTGCCTCAGAGTTACCAGTTCGTTTTTTGAAACGATCAGGAATAATCTCGCTACCTGTTATTGCAAGATGTAATGGTGAGCTTTGCCTGGTTGCCTATCCCTCAAAGGTGAATATGATTCTGTACACAATAGAACTCAGAGAACAAAAGCGAGACATTTACTTACCGATTGCTGACTTGTTTATAACGCTGCAGTTAGTGAAACATTGCAATTTTCCTTATTGAAGATCAAATGATTGTTAATAAAGCACCCAATAATAGTTGATGAGTGATGGTATGCCTATACTCGCGGCTGAGGGTCCCTTAACCATGGTTGCGTAATAGAATTGTAGATATCGTGCAAATCGAAGACATGCAAACAAAGATTATCATCTAGATAACGTTATGTAATTGGTTGCCTAAGGCTTAAAAAGGTAATTAATTAGATAAAAGGTAAAAAATACTTGACCCACCGACAGGTGCCGATGACAGGATGGTTTGTATCTCAGTTGAAATGTGCTGTTCTGGCATCTGTCATCTGTCAAACGTGAGAGGCGCACGCCATCTTGACAGCCGTATCTTCTGTCACGCATCTCTGTCGCACTTGTAAACAAACGCGCAGTATGCCTGTTTTCTCTCTTTTCCACCTTTTAGAAAAGATTGCTGTAAAATTCGGCGTAGTATTTGTGGCAGCGTCAGAACAGGTCAAAGCGCTCGGTTTTTTCTAGATAAAATGTCTTTTCATACATGACGCTCGTCGACCGAGCACCATCTTGGGAAGTACAGTGAGTGAAAAAAACGCGCTTTCAAGGAGTTGCTTGCATCTGTGCTATCTTTGAACTAGCGGGAACGAGAAAAAACTGAAGCTTATTGTCGTTGGCGTTACGAGTGTGTACCGGATAAGCGTCCGCGCTAGGGAAAATTGCACGGAACGAGCGAACAATTTGACACTGCCAAAATGCCAGCCGAATTTTACGACGAGGATGGTAAGTCAGAAGTGATGTGCAGATGATGTACCGTGGTTGATAAGAACTGTGTACAGGATGTGTATGACTGGATGATGATGATGGATGAATTTGTAACTAAATACGACGGTTGTGATGCATTAATGGAGTTTTTTTTTCTATTTCTGATTTTCGGCAATTTTTCTCATATCCAAGCAAAACAAAGCTCTAGTAATAAATACAGTGTGTGACGGAAAAACGCAACACGGGCGGATAGCGAAATTTAATTCCTAAAAGTTCTTTGGAAGCTTTGCTAATTTAGAAGCATTTTAAAGTGTTTGGGCTTTTCGCTAAATTTTAGTCGTAACACTATATTGATTAAATTGTTTCACACTTACATTTAACTTTTGGCAGTTGTTTTTCCTATTAATAATTAAATAACAAATTAAATTAAATTTTATCTTTAAAAACGTTTGATTTAGCGGTTAATCAAATTATGCAATGATTATGAAGTACAAAGTTGCTAAAGGATGGTCTTATGTTTGTCCGGCTCGTTCCTTCGAGGCCTTAGGTGGTTCGAATCTACTATCATAGCGTATCTTGTTTTGGAAAACCTATGTCGTAGATAGCCCAGGTCAGGCTTGTTGAAAAAGCCGGTACTTTAATTATAAGACCTCGGGTCTGCCTAACATGTAGTCAAATTGTTACAACTTAAAATCGTTTGATTATCTACATTTGCAGGCTTCCGGCTGTCGTTTGAAAATGACACCAGCTCGGACGAAAGGCAGTACTTTATGCGCGCCTTTCCGAACGTTAGCAAAATTGCTGAGCGCAGAATACACTGCTCCACTTGCAACTCGCACATCGGAACGGCTCCCGTATCGGAAGCGGTCATCAGGATGCATCCAGTGCTGCGCGTGACGCACTGCCGGAATTGTCACGCCTTCTACAACAGTGGCGACTTCGATAAGGGCGAAGACGGCAGCGAACTGTACTGCCGCTGGTGTGGCCAAGGCGGGGAAGTGTTTTGCTGCTCCAAATGTCCGTACGTCTTCTGCAAGAGCTGCATCGTGCGAAATCTGTCGCGTGCCTGTGTGCAGGATATCGTGCGAAACGAAAATTGGCACTGCTTTAGCTGTGCCCCGCGCATCATGTGGCACCTCCGGGCTCAGCACTGGGCGCTGGAGAACTTTATAGAGAAGCAGAAAAAGTAAGTGCTCTACGAATAGTTTTTACTTTTTGCAGAAGCATGACTAATCTCCCTTCCATTTTTGCTCTCTAACGTCATTCAAAAAAGGGAGATCAAGCAGCAGGAACTGTCGGCCACCACCATCAGCGCACTGATGAAACAAGACCGAACGTCCTGCTGTCCGGGCAAGGGCGTGAATCGGCACAAGGGCAATGGGGCTACACCGACCTCTACATCCCCAGCGAACGTACCGAAGAAATCTGCCACCAAGCGTTCGCACAGTGAAGTTGGTTCAGGATCTAAGCTCGAACCGGTTGTGAGCATTCCTCCACTAGCGCACTCGATTCTTGGAGAAATGGATATTAATCCTGGTGTAATAGTACCACTGGCGAAAGCGACACCCAAAACCTCATCCTCTGCTTCGACCGGTTCTCCGCCCCCTCCTTCCTCGTCCGGTACTACGACCGTGCCTTCCTCGTCCGGAAAGGTAAGCGTACCGAAGAAAAAGCAGAAAACCACCTCATCCGACGAAAGCGGACAGCAGGCGGCACGTCCTCCGCAGGCGAAGAAAAAACGCATCGGAGGAAATAATGAAGTCGTCTGCACACCGGACATATTGAGCATGCTCTCCGACGAGGTTCCACAGGGTGGACAGACTCCTCCGACACGTCCACCGATTGTAACCGTCGGTACGAAACCACCCGTTCCAATTGCACCGAAACCTAGGCTTTCCGGTGATCAAGCCTCACTAAACCAGGGTTCGCCGATGGTTCTGCCAGAAACCACCAGCCCAGGCCTAGTACCGAAAATAAACGTTCCAAAGCAGAAAGCGATACTGCACCATTCGATTCCACGCAATCTGGCGGTAAGTGTACCTGCCAACAGGGTGGCAGCCCCGTTGGGGGAGCTGGGAGCACAACCGATACGCGTGTCATCAGCCGTAGCCCGCCCATCCGCCAGTGGCCAACCACTGTACCACACGTTCGAAGGTTATCAAATCGATTTGCAAGCCGCTTCCCAGCAGAGCACCTACCGTTTGCCAAACGGAAAGCTCATACTCGTGCGCAAACAGACTTCCGATGCGAACGCTCAGGCCGCTGGTGTGGCTGGTGAGCAGCAGCAACAGCCGCAAGCGGTCGGCATAACACCGGTTCAGCCCGCTAACGTTGTACCGATTTCAAGCAGCATTCCGGCCAATCGTGTGCTGCACAACAATGCGCAGGTGTCTCCCGGACAGGTGATCATTCGAAACGGGCAAGAGGTGCGGCGCTTACCGCCGATGAACGTGCAAAGGCAGCAGACACTGCAGCAAAACCAGCGTGCACAAATGCAATTGCAACAAGTGGCCCAACAGAAGGCCCAGTACCAGCAGCAGTTCCAACGCTTGCATTCGCGTCCGGATCAGCGAACACCTAACCAACGATCGATCGCTCAACGAATGCCGCAGTCACAACAACAACAGTTGCACCTACAGCAGCAACAGCAACATATGCAGCAGCCCCCACAACCGGGCATGTACACAGTGCCAGTCGGGCCTGGCGGTATTGTTTATTCTGCCAGCGCCGCTCCGAACCTACCGGCACATGCAACCACGCAAGGGGCTGCTCCACTAATCCCCGCGAGCAACAGCGCACAGCAGCCGCAGATACTGAATGTGCTACGCTCTATGGTCAATGGACCGCACGAGGACACACCGCTTGGCAGTGCGCGGAAAGATTTCGAAGCAAAGATGCTTGCCGGGGCCGAAATCTGTCATCACATAATTGGCAAAATCTACTCACTGACGAACTCGAACTCGTTCAAAAACATACGCAATCTGCGCGATCTAAAGGAACTTTTCATCCATCTGTCCTACCTAATGACGTATGGCATCGGACGCTTCAAGACGTTGCACGAACGCTGCGTTGATGATGTGAAAAAGATGGGCTTTACCAAGGAGTCCGACTTTGTGATGATGGGCGAACGAATTAACAACCGTAATCCAGAGGATGATAACAGCGAAGACGATGATGATTGTGAGATCATCGAGCAAAACACAACAGTCATTGAAGTTGACTCGGACGACGAAGCGACCGCAGCTGGAAAGGAAAAAAACAAAACTAGCTCAGCGGCTAAAAAATCTGCCCCAGCTGCCAAGAAGCAGAGTGATACCGAGAAGGATGGCCCAGCCAAAACGCTAACGGTGGGAGAAATTGTAGTTACCTGGAAGGTAGCCGACGTTGGTGCCAAACCACCGGCGCAAAGTGATAAAGGTGTTGAACCGCCTGCTGCTACTACTGCTATTGCGGTCTCCGGTGAAGTTGTTGTATCGCCGGAAAAGACAATGCCTGCCGTCACCGGTGGAGGATCGAATCAAGACGACAGTAGTCTTATGAGCGAGAAGGACAAGTTCGTTGAAGGTACGGCGGAGGCAATGGATGCATCTGTCACTAAGAATCTGCTGACTTCGACCGAAATGGGGGTAGGGATGGAAACGGATGCAAACAATTCTGTGACCGATGGAAATCAGGAACCAGCAACCACGGCAACACAAACGCGTAAGTGATCATATTGAACTTGTATTTTCGTTTTGTTTTAATTTTATAATGTTTTCGCTAGTTAATAGATATTGGTTTCGAAAAAAGCGGATATAAATAGCGGTATGCCTGTGTCATACATGTAATAAACAGGGAGCATCAATTAATTACGAAACACAAACGATAAAGTTCCTTCCCTTCTATTACGTTTTTTCAAGCTGTTTAGGGCAAAAAAAAACACTAAATTGAATAGAGCCTTCAAACCATCTAGTAATGGCAAACTTCGATTCTCTTCATCTACGGTGTCTTTTTTTTATGATACAGGTTGCCAAGGGTTTGCCATCCTTCGGTGCTAAAATCTGGGATGAATTGATCACTCACCTATATCAATGTTACGTAATTAATGGATAATTATATAATGAACTAATGACTGCTTGAGTAATCTATTTGTAATCTACATATTTTCCTGCTGACGATCAATTTAATTATTCTATTAATATGGCCCATCACGTGTTTCCATTTTTTTCCTATTGTAGCGGAAAATGGACCATTTGGAAATGCAATCATCGATTCGGGCACAGCTGATAAAGATGAGGTGGAATTAATCGAAATCTCCGACAAGGAGGTATCCGAACTGCTAGACTGCATTCATGCCGACACCAGCGTGGAACCCGAAAAGGATAATCAATCGGTCCAAAAAGATGAATCAATCGACGTAACAGACCCGGATGATGTGGGCCAAAACGGTTCGACTCAAAAGGAGGCTGACAAGGATGATACTACCGAAAATGCAAAAACTGGAACTGCTGGTGATAAAAATGACACGGCATTGGGAGATAAAACTGACGACGCTGGATTGGATGCTTCCGCTCAGAAGGCCATCGGCGCCCCGTCTGCAGATAAAGTGCAAGTGCAAAAAAGTACGACATCGGCAGGGGGGTTAGGTCCGAGCAAATCAAACGAAACATCGCAGCTGGATGACCTGAAACATTCTTCCAAGGGAAGTAGCAGTGAAGTATTGAACCTGATGGATGCAGCCGATGATAGCTACCACAGTGACAGCTCGGACATACAGTTAAGTACCGGCGACGCAATGGTACATGCGGGAAAACGGTTAGCTACCAAACGGGCTAGCGAAACCGGAGAGCCAACATCCGTAAAGGATTCTGAGCCTGATGTACAACAGTTGGCTGAGGAGAAAACTGGGTCCAGTTTACAAACGGAGACAGAAAAGGATGAAACTGTAGTAAGCAAAAATGAATCCAATCCTTCGAAGCCTGTTGGCGATAACACAACTGCTACTATCGATCTAGAAGCTAGCATTGCTGATAGTGCTGATAACACAAATGCCTCGAACGAAGACATGGATGCATCTAAAAAGGGTGATGAAGAAACTGTTCAAGAAGAGAATTCCTCTTCCTCAAACAAACCAGACTCTTCAAAAAACAAGGAAAAACAGGCAGCCTCCACCGTTGGGCCAAGCGCTATTATTGACTTGGACGCTAGCAGTACTGGGAGCGATAAGACAGCCTCTGAGGATGAAATAGGTGCATCTAAAAAGGGTGGCGAAGAATCTGTTCAAGAAAAGAATACATCTGCCTCAAACAAATCAGACTCTTCAAAGAAACATGAAAAACAGACAGGTTCCACTGTTGGGCCAAGTGCTATTATCGACTTGGACGCTAGTGCTGAGAGCGACATTAACAAGAATGCCTCTGAGGAAAACAACGATGCATCAAAGAAGGGTGAGGATGAATCAGTCCAAGAGGATAGAGCATCTACCAGATGCGAATCGGACTCTACGAAAGAAAACGAAAAACATCCAGCGGACGTTTGCTTAGGTGCTATTATCGACTTGGACGCTTGTAGTGCTGAGAGCGACAGTAACAAGAATGGCTCTGAGAAAGACAACGGTGCAATTAAGGGTGAGGATGAACCAGCTCAGGAGGATAAATCATCTGCCAAAAGCGATTCGGACTCTACGAAAGAACACGAAAAACTTCCAGCTGCCGCTGCTGGCCCAACTGCTACAATCGAACCTGTCCCTGAGGCAGACATTCATGTTTCGAAAAACAGTGACGCGGCATCCGTTCAAAAAGAAAATGTATCTGTCACAACCGAATCAAGTACTTCAAAGCAACACAAAACACAGCCAGCTGCCATTTGCCTAAGTGCTGTTTTCGATCTGGAAGATATTAGTGACACTGAGTTTGACATGGCAAATGCATCTATCTTAGAAGAGAATGCATCTGTCATAAAGGAATTAGTAGTCGATCTGGTGAACGAAATGCAGTCATCTGTCAAATCTCAAAGAGCAGATGAAAAGGACAGTGATAAGAAGAAAGACGAAACTCAGGAAGTTCAGGAAGGCATTGGTGATGCTAATGCCGATAAAGTTAATACAACTGGGGCATCCTGTGAGCTCCAGAGTCAAGAAAAGGAGCCATTGGACGAATCTAGTGAAGTTGTAGGTAATGAAGCTACCGTAAAATCAGCTGCAATTGAGGTCATGGTAGAAGATGATGATGAAGTCATATGTTTAGATACGCCAGCAGCAGTAAACTCTACAGAAATTGTAAATAATACTTCTGAACCAATGGACGCGGACGATGATGTGCTGCTACCATCGATGGATGCGGAAAAGATGGACGTTACTGAAGAGGAACAAAATGAATGTATCGGAGGGCATGGAGCAGGAAAAATCTCACGGTAAGATAAACGATCCAGTAGATTCCATTATAAACTCAGCTGAAAGTAGTATGACTAACAACAAGCCACCTTCCGATTGCGAAAGCGGAAGCAAGGAAGCACAACCATCGTAATCCTTCGTTGAGTTAGCGACCGAATGTACAAATGGGGAGATATAAATATTCCAACCACATAGTTGAAAAATTCTACACTGGAATTGGACAGTACCGCAGTTCCGCAGGACAATGGGGTGAAGGGCGCAGTAGCCATTGATGCATTGAAGGAGGAGCAATTAGCGATGAAAGATAATCCGAGTAGCGGTTGAATGCGGAGCCATAATTGTATCTGTATGGGTGCACAATCATTTATCTCTCTCTCTCTCTCCAACTCTCTCTGAGCTCTTAGAGTAGTGAGATTTGCGAATCTAACGCTTTCATTTGATTATTTCACTTAAAGTTAAATGTAAAATATAATGCTTAAGTTTTCGCAACAGACACATCGTAATGAATTGTATCGATAGGAAGTATTAATACCTATCCTTTCCCGCGATGTGTATTTCTCCTAAGCTGAGCTTAGTTGTGTAAGATGTTTACGGTAGATTTTGAATTACCCATTTTCAGAGCATTACATGTAATAATGGAACTACTACAATAAAGCTGAAACTCGAACTCTTAGTGAATTGTGCGCGAAAATAAGTGCATGAAAGAAACGGCTGGGGATATTAACCTCGTTAAACTATTTATTAACGTTAACAAATTTTGACCACTAAAGCAACACATAAAAGTTTCTTCCGGTATATAACACAATCATCCCCCCCCAACCCCCGACCATCCCGACGCTACCATTCAAACCCACTTGTGAGTTTTTTTTTCAAACGTTCGTTTCTCCCTTCGCCTTCGAGGCGGCACCATTTGCCTGTCCCGGTTTCAGTGCCGGTATGTACTGGCCAAGATAGTTGAGCACTATCTCCCGGTAGCGGTACAGTACCACACTGATGATAGTTAGCCCGAACAGTACGCCCGCCATGATTTCGTAATCATTCTCCAGCCGATGGTAGTGATGCTCGATACCGATCAGTGCGCCGAAGAAGCGTCCGAATCCGAAGTGGGCTACTACGGGGAGGGCTTGCGCGAGAGCGGACACTTTGCGTGGTAGCAGCTCGCGGAAGTACAGTACGAGAGTGACCCAGGTCAATCCGAGCGTGGTTGGCAGCAGCCAATCCTCGACCACGTCCCACAGCGAGTAGTCCAGTATGGCGAGCAGGATGAAGCGTAGAACCAGCGACAGGAACGCACCGACCAGTATCTTGCACGTGCCGAACACCTCGATGATGCGCCGGGAGTAGATCAGTACCGGGATGGCAAGCAGATCGCCGGCAAGCAGAAGCGTTCGGACGAGCGTTTGGAACACGGTGGACTGTTGCTTTCCGTCGTCCGCATCGTCCCCATCGGTGGGCAGGTTGGTCATGTGAGACTCGTCGATCGAATCGATCACGCTCCACATCGAACCGAGACCGATCGCAACTAGGAAGGGAAGCCAGCAGCGCTGGAAGTACTTGCGGCATGCCGGTAGGGAGAGGAATTTCTGTGGTACGGTGCGCAGTTGCCACCACTCTTCCGAGGGCGACAGGTCCATCTTGAGCGGGCTGAGCAGGATGACGGCGGCGGTAGTGTAGAGCAGCACGAACAGCATGTACGGCTGCTCGAAGTCATCGTTGAAGAAGATGATCCATCCGACCGCTCCCCAGACAAGCTGTCGGCCAAAGTCCGCTGCACCGGATGTGGAACGATCGCGCGTTATGATGACGATGATCGTGTTGAGCAGTGTCAGGGCGCTGAGCAGGAAGAAGTCGAGCAGCGAGCGTATCGAAAGGTAGTAGTAGAAGGTCGAGTCACCCTCATCGTCATCACCATCGTTGTCTTCGTCCTGTGTGACAAAGAGATAGAGAGAGAGAGAGAGAGAGAGAGAGAGAGAGAGAGAGAGAGAGAGAGCAACACTCATCAGCCAATACATTACCCTTAAGGGAGATTCCCTTACTAATACTTACACCATCGCATGTCGTACCGTGCAGGAGGCTTTCGCTCTCTTCGTACGGATTGGCAATATCGCACTGAACCACGGGCTTACATCCTGCCGGCTGTGCCTTAACCCAGGCCTTATCCAGCGGACATCTGAAACCATCTGTAAGGGCAAAGCGAGAAGCCATTTTAAAAACACAATCACAGGCAGCAACACAAAGCCCAGACAACAACCTACCCAACGGATAGCTGCACTCATCGCCTTCATCCTTTTCATTGTGTGCGTCGAAGGTGGCCTTCACCTGTATGATGCCCTCGCTGTACGTGTGGCAGATCTCGTCCTCCTCGTCCGCATCGGCACACACGATCGCCGTCGGAACGATCACCGTCTCCTGGCTGTCCGGCACTCCATCATTATCGTCATCGTCATCCTCCGCATCCGGGATGCCATCGTTATCGTCGTCACTGTCCTGCTCGTCCGGTATGCCATCATTATCATCGTCCGGATCCTCATCGTTCGGGATACCATCGCCGTCCAGATCGTTCTTGTTGCGCTGGTTCTGATCGTGCACATCCAGTATGCCATCATTATCATCATCCACATCCTCCGCATCCGGTATGCCATCGTTATCATCATCATCATCCTCCGTATCCGGGATGCCATCGTTATCATCGTCCGTATCCTCATCGTCCGGTATACCGTCCCCGTCCAGATCGTGCGTTACCGGCCGGCCCTCCAGCTCGTCCGGGATGCCATCATTATCATCGTCCGGATCTTCCGCATCCGGGATGCCATCATTATCATCGTCCGTATCCTCCGCATCCGGGATGCCATCGTTATCATCATCATCGTCCTCCGCGTCGGGCACACCATCACCGTCCAGATCGTTCGCGTTGGTCCGATCCTGCGCATCCGGCACACCGTCATTATCATCATCCGCATCCTGATCGTCCGGGATGCCATCATTATCATCGTCCACATCCTCCGCATCCGGTATACCGTCATTATCATCATCCGTATCCAAATCGTTCGGAATGCCATCACCATCCAGATCGTTAAACTTGGCCCTACCCTCGAGCGCATCCGGGATACCATCATTGTCATCGTCGACATCCTCCGCATCCGCTATTCCATCATTGTCATCGTCCGGATCTTCCGCATCCGGAATGCCATCATTGTCATCGTCATCGTCCTGCTCGTTCGGGATACCGTCGCCGTCCAAATCATTCGAGCGGGGCGTACTCTCGAGCACATCCGGTATGCCGTCATTATCATCATCCACATCCTCCGCATCCGGGATACCATCGTTATCATCATCATCGTCCTCCGCATCGGGCACACCATCATTATCGTCGTCCGTGTCCTGATCGTCCGGTATGCCGTCACCGTCCAGATCGTTAGTTCGGGCCTTACCCTCCAGCGCATCCGGCACACCATCGTTGTCATCGTCCAGATCCTTATCATCCGGTATGCCATCATTATCATCGTCGGGATCTTCCGCATCCGGCACACCATCATTATCATCGTCATCATCCTGATCGTTCGGGATACCATCGCCGTCCAGATCGTTCGTCTTTGCCTTTCCCTCAAGCGTGTCCGGTATCCCATCATTGTCATCGTCCACATCCTGATCGTCCGGAATGCCATCATTATCATCATCATCATCCTTATCGTCCGGGATACCATCGTTGTCATCGTCCGGATCGAGCTCGTTCGGGATACCGTCCCCATCCAAATCGTTGCTCGAATCCGGATCACGCGAATCCGGAATACCGTCATTATCATCGTCCGTATCGAGATTGTCCGGGATGCCATCACCATCCGAGTCACGCTCGATCGTACCCTGCCCGCTGCCCAGATCCAGCACAGCCCCGTCATCATCGTCCGGAGCATCCTCCTGCTCCTTTAGCCAGGCCGCCATCTGGGCTGATTTAGCTTGGCGTGCATAGCACGTACTTTCGAACTGATTGTCCTTCTGGCAGGTGTACGTACAATTCTCCAAATTCAGCAAACCCGTCTGTAATCAGAGGAAAGAGCGGAATTATTGCCTTGATCTTGCCTTCAACAAACAAAGCTTACCTTCTCAGCAGCCCAATCATGGCAGATACCATTTTCCGAACACTTTTCCTGCACGATGAACGCACCCTTGCGATTGCACAGGAAGCTGGCCTGCGGGGCACAAATCTCGGGCGGTGGTGTCCTTGCCACAGCAAACATTAGCAACACGTACAGCACCATCGAGGCGATGATCGTAATGGCGGTCAGGATGCGCAACCGTTTGCCGTACGCGAATGCATTACCGATCGCCCACTTGTCCACGAGCAGGGCGAAGACGATCGGGCCGAGCAGCGCCGCCAGTGGAATAATGATCGAGATCGAGTAGATCTCGTTGTACGCGAAGCCCTTCTGTGCCATGTTCGACTGGAGGAAGGGATAGATACATCCCAAGCCTAATAGAAAAAAGAGTGTAAATGCGGTCATATACGAAGGTTGTACTCGCCGTCCAAACTTACCTCCGTAGAATAGGAAGAGGACACATTTTAGCGAGAGACTGTGTTTGCTCTCGAACAGTGACTTTTCGTCCATTTCTGGGCAGTTTTTTTTTGTTTTATTTTATTTTCGGCTGATGCGCCGATCCGCAGTTTTGTAACACCCTTAATCTAAAACACTTTTTTTATGCTTGACCGTCTGGTGAAGCCTCCTAGACCTAGAGATCAAGTAGCAGAAAGGATGTAACAAATGTCGCCGAATTAAACAATGTCAAGATGTGCAGTGGGAGCGCCGGATGGAACATTCTTCCTCTTGATCTCTTCCTCCTGTCGTATGTGCGCCGACTTTGAATGCCCAGGACCAGGTTTAGGAGATTACGCCTTTTCGGTTCTTTGGTATTTGGGTTGAGCTTTGTAAATTTAGCATGATTTATTTCTGTATTAATTGATCTCTTCTTCCCCTGGTGAACCGCTTCATTGCGGTTTACGGATGCGTCATTTGGGGGCCTTTGCGTTGAACCTCATTTGATAATTGACGGTCATTTTTTTACAAATTTGTTCGAGATTCTAGAAATAAATGCCACGAGACAGCTTAATGACAGGACATGAAATGGTTCTATATACATTGAATGCTCCAAAAGAACATCTTCAACTCGCAGTAAAGATGCAGAAAATCCTCTGTACCACTGTACACTGCAACCGTATAGTTTTGCTTGTACTATGGTGGCAATTAATTTGGTGAAATGGGCCAATCCATTTGCAGCATGGACAAACGCTGAACCGCTTTCGATTGCCAAGTGTAATCCTAATGTCTCCTTGAAATCAGCTGTGGTATAACTTCACCCACTTCTTTGGTTCAATCTTCGAAACCGTAAATTTCCATCATCCGTACATCTTCTTGATGTCAACCCCCTTCCTCCTCCTCCTCCTACTTCTCGCTTCCGAAGTAATCTGCTCCAGTCCTCTACCGGCCAACCAGTGCCTGTAGAACTGCAATTGCAAATTGCCCCCGTGCTAGTTGCCACCGCTTTGCTTGTCAAAAATGCAAAACACAGCACACTGCGTTAGCTGTGAGCGGCGGTCCACCAACCATCACCTTATTGGTTTCTTTTGTGGAATCATCGGCCGCACACCGGTGCAAACGGGTGGGTGGAATTTCAACCGGTCCCGACCACGACGGCTGCACCGTACTTTGCTGGCAGCGGGATGGCAAATAAATTTCATAATCAGCACCCATGAGTGCGGCTCACACTCAGAAACCCAACCACCGTTGAGCGTTAGTGGGGCGTCCCGTGCGCACTAGTGTAGACCAGCAGAGGTCGCTTCTAAATTTATCAATTTTCTACAATTTAGCAATCATCATCCTAAGCGAACCCAAACCAAGCGACAGTGAGTAACGATGCGGACGACTGTCGGATGTACCACCCTATCCCGACATCCGAGACGCGGACGGTGTGAAAGCGCATCGGCCTGACATAAAAAATATTTACTTATCCTTCTTCCTTTTTTTTTTGCATTTCCAAGCAACCGTTTGCTTTTTGCTTGTTTTTTTCTCCTGCTGGCGATGCGAACACAAGCTCCGAAAGGGGCATAGGTAAATCCAGATAAATAATTTTCTTTTCGACGTACACATTTTTCATAACAAGTCTGGTTTGGTTGTTGCCTTGGGCAAAGCATCAACACCTTCGACATAAAAAAAAGCGATGCACTAAATGAACCAACCTCAAAGAAAAGAAAAAAAAAGCGGCATCTCGGTCATCTGTACACGGCTTAGTATTTTGTTTTGTTCGTTGATCTCAGTAACCTGGTGATGGCGTGACAGTGTGATTAACGTCAAAACAAGCCGGTACGAAACCAAGAAGTGATTTTTTCTGCTTCTGCCGGTGTTGTGCGATAGAAATAAACGTTAGCGAGTGTAGAACGTAAAAGGATAATGTGCAGAGGCAATAATATTTATTGCTTTTAAGCAAATATGAATGAGCTGGTCCTGTGGCGAAACTCGAGAATTAAGGACTAGTCTACCGTGAGCCTGCCCGTACAATTGAATAGAAATGGAAGACTTTTGTAAAAAGTGAATCTGAACACACAAGTGTTAAAACAAACACCTCGGGAATCATATTCTATCGTTCCACTGAAATTTGGCAACGAATAATTGCTGAAGCAAGCGAGAAAGTTGTCGGACCAATGCTCCATCAGAAAAGTGCTCATCAGCAATCAACCACTGTGCAACAAACACTGTCGAATTATTTGTACAAAGATGGGAAAGCTGCAGGAAGTGACCTGAAAAGCTAGTAAATAGTAATCAAACCTTATTTGTACAATGTGAACATCTATGGTCTGAGGCTTCCCTATTTAGCGGATCAAGTTGATCAAGTTGATGACAGAGAGCCTTGGAGAGTGCCCAATAGTCGTCAGATTAAAGACAACACTGAAGATGTCATTACAAACAGGGAGGCCCTTCTAACCCTTACTGATACTACATAGGGATGGTCGCTTCTATCGAATCATCAAAAACATCAGATTTTTGATAAGATCGCATTACTTAAGAGGATGCCTAATTGTCTTCTGTTGATTCTACAGCCATAAGAACCACTTCATTCCTCCCCTCAAGCTGGCAGCACAAGGTAGAACTTGTTGAACTACAGGTGAATTACCCATAACCCTACTAACCATTTTATCGTCTGGATGTGGTGAACTGACCATGACCTTCAAACTACAACAACAATCCATCTATCCTTAATTTGAAGAAAGAACTGGTGACTAGATGGTGAAACAGTTCCTGAAGCAATTAAAATGGTCATATCGTAAGTATGATGTTGGACAATACAACTCACGGATTTGTGAAGATGTCATCCAAAATACTACGAGATGCCTAACAGGATTAAAATTAGCAGTAATGCTTGAGTAGACGAGCTTGGGATCTTATGTAGAGGAAGTCGTTTCAAATAACTTCCAACACTCCTTAAATCATAGAAACAATGAATTGGCGTCAGAAAATCCTATAAATACTCCAAGCAAGGACCTGGACCTGACGGTTTGGAAGCTGGAACGCCCACGTCACCGCGATGTGCAAAAGTGTCACATAAGTCAAAGCGACCGCAAAACAAAATTGAACACACTTTGCGGATCCACCCGCACTCACAAACACGTGTTGTCGCCCGTTCTGTGGACGAGATATTGCGGTTCCTGTGCCACTCTTCAACACCGGCTGCCTGCGTCGTACATCGCCCGCTACTATCCCTTGGTTCGGGTTTAATTGCTTTCGCATCGTTTCTGTACGTATGTGTGTATGTGTCGCTGTCACCGGGTTCGTCGTCAACCACTTGTATTTGCCCGGCACCACCGCCGGTTAGATGAGCAGAAGCAGCAGAAGCAGAGGTTGAAATTTCGATTTTTAATTTTATCACACGCGGCACCGCCACCGATTTAGCACCGGCACTGGTACTGTGTCACAAAACCATTCGATCTGCTACAAGACACCAGGGGGGTTGGCAGTGGGGTTCGTTTTGTAGCGCATCCGACAACGAATGGTTCCGCCGACCGAACAGTTTTCTATACCCATTGCAATTCGGTTTACGTAAATACCTTCGCGGTTAATTTTTCACCACTTGTGATACATTGAGGCATAGAAACAAATACACACACACACACACAAGGCGGTCTGCTAAAAAGGGGGGAAATAAGGGATGGGCAAACTACTTCAAACGGCTGGAACGAAATGACTGCTGCAACACAGCGCGTATTGCAATTGATGCAGTTTTGCGGTAAACGATAGCTCAAGGGCAGTTTTATCATGTTCACCTCGTTGCCGCCGCTTCGGCCCACACACACTCACGCACTAGAAGAGTGCAAACACACACACACAAGCAACGCACTTTCTCCATCCCCGCACGGCTCTTTCCCTTCACTTTGACAGGTGTCACCATTGTTAACATATATTTTTCATTCACGCGAATTTCCGCTCGCATCTCGCGGAACATAAAAAATAGACCGAGAAAGATGAACGTAAGACAGAGACGGTGGCAAGTAAAAATAACCCCACAGCAAGCTCGTTCCGCTGATCTGTCTGGCGCGGAATTTTCACATATCGCAGCAAGTGCGAGTGTAACGAACAAAAATAAGAAGAAAGAATTGCTAGAAAACAGGTCCATGGCACACTTTTCCACTATTTTCCACTGCAACTAGAGATGCACTAGAACCTCCAACTTCACAAATCAGTCAAAATAAATTACCACACAAGCTTTATACACACCCACACAAACACACAACCGGATACAGAGACAGACAGACGCTCCTGATCGCAGAACTGTCTACTTAAGAGCGTACGCGCCACCGCTTAGACCGCGGAGAAGGTTCCGAGCGGACTAAAGGACGGCAAGCGAACTATTCTCGGACGGTCCATACGAACTGAGCGGCACTCGCAAAAACCTATCAAACCCGAAACGTAAGCCGCGGGAGCATGCGCTCGCCGACAAGAGAATGAGTCCTTGTAGGTGGCGTTGAGTGTAACGCATGGAGACGCCTGGTCGCTCAGCATCGCCATAGCGCAAGGTTGTTTTTGTTTGGGTTTTTAGCAGTCGGTGGTGCGTCGGTGTTGGAATCGAGTGTTACAAAAATGTGGAATTGTTGTGTGAAGTGTTACGATTTATGAAGATCTAAAACATTCATATCCCAAGGAGAATTGTTCGAGGTGAGTTTGAAAGCAAGTAGCAAAAGTTTGAAGTTTTTGTATCACGTTTAGTACGGAAAACCACTGTCAATGTGACTGCTTTCCAAACCAACCGAAACCAGTTATCTAATCGGTTGGCTTGTTACACCTTTGCTCCGCTCATCAGCAGCTGCTCTCTAATATTGCTGCCACCGCCGTCTCATTGTCTAGGACGGCAACCTGTCAGTGTTAACGAGTCGGCGGCACGTGGCATCAATCACCAGCGCCAATCAGGAGCATGGCGAGCCGTTTTCCGTTGGAGGAAGTGTCATAACATTGTTGGGATGGTTGATTACTATGCATGGAGTGGAGCAGCAAAGCATGGAGAACTAATGTTGATGGGGGCAATGGATAAGCTAAGGGAAATAATTTACTCATTAGTGCATCTTTAACATGTGTCTTAAAAACAGTAATATATGGCACGTTTTGCCGTACGATAAAATGCATCAATTTTGTTTTGAATATCCAATGAGAAATTGTTCCTACTTTTATCCAGCTATCCAATATCCAAATCCAAATAGAAGTCGTTATTACGGGGGGAATAGTCGAACCATCCATTAGACCACCCTACAGTAAGCAAGGAAGTGTTAAAAAGCCGTTAACTTATTAGTTCTTCCTAGTTAGTTGTTTTCTTCTAATGAACTTTCCTCTTGATAATTAATTTGGTTTTGCCTACAGGAATCTAATAGGAATCTAATAATATATATATATATATATATA
>KB674980.1:0-44399 GCA_000349165.1 Anopheles christyi | reverse complement strand
ATTTGCCTTTTACGAGACGAGCGTTTTGCTCCTGTTTGCTCCTTCTTCACGGCTCGGTGAATTTACCCCACTGAATGGAAGGTAAATTTACGTTTCTGTTTCGTCCCGCTTGTTGCTGCCCACTCCCGAACATATCGCCATATTTTGTCCTTGAAACTGCGCAATCCATTCCGTTCCCTCCGCATGCTTAGTAGTGGAGACACCAAAAATTTCACTTAACCATCGACCACCACGGCCGTGTGTGCGGTTTGGACAAGTGAATTGGAGCGCTTTTTTTTTTTTTTTTGGTTCGATCACACCGCTCCAATGTACGCTCCAAAATGTCATGATAATAAGGGTACACACTCTCATTTATGCCTCCTCACATTGCCCCGTTTGTTCAGATTCTGCTTGCAGACTGCATACAAAATTGGTACCGGGAACAGGGTTGGAAAAACCTTCAGCATTTAACGGTACATTTGAAACGTTCCCCGATGCGGGCCAAAGACGGGATGGCCAAGAAAGACCCACGGTTGCTCACTGGTATCGGGGCCACTGGACTCTCTCCTTCTCTGGGCGCGACAGACTGCAGACGACATCATTACGCCTACTCGGCTGCAAGCAGCAACAAAAAACTTTTGCAGAAGCAGCACATCCTCCTCCGGCGAGTGTAGAGCGATTTTTATTTCTTTCCACAGCGCCTCAAACATCATCCCATGAAAGGTAAAAAGGTGTCGCTCTGGAGGACCCACCCCAAATGGCTTTACGCGCGTGTGTGTGTATGTTTGCTAGACCAAACGATCACTACGGTAGCGAGCTTAAGTTGTCAAAGCAACCACCATCCACCATTTTCGTTATTTGTTCACTTAGAATACACACACTAGATTCCTACCATTAATGGTTGTGCATCCTCCTCAAATGTAATAATTCAAGCGATCTAGGAATAATGTGCAATCTGCAACTGACTCCTACTTGTTCAATATCTTGTCAGGCCCATCTCTGTGTGCAAAGCTGTTTCGCAATACGCGCGAAGCAACAGCTCGGTATGCAAAAATGGCCTATCTGATTTATCGGCCATCTACCAACCCACCAGCATCACCACAGGACCGAAACCGTGCCTTGGATGGAAACTCCGAATTATGACCCTTAATCCTATGCTTACGGGTGTTGCTGTAGGAAGCAGGGTGAAATATGAGTGCGGTGGGCTAGTGGCTAAAAATCCGATCGACGCCCGATAGCCTACCAAATTCTTCATCCCAAATATGGAAAAACAGCATTAAACCGCTAGCCCTCCCTCCCCCTCAACCATGGATGCTACCGATACAACACACTAATCCGTGGCTTTCTTCTAAGGAGTGGGTCGGCTGGGTCTTTTATCCGTACCGCGAGCGCTGATTAGAAAACACGTAGCTCACTAATTACTGAACGGTTTGATCGAAAAAGGAATTTACACATTGACTTATGAATAACTGGTGGTCTGTAATCTTGCTATTACTAACGTTTATATTAACTCGTCTATAAAACAGTGTCGCACCGCCTAAAAAAGCACCACTGTCACATACAACAACACCATTCTTTGTATTGTACGACCAGCTTATACGGACGAGCTACGTACTTCTCCTGCTCGGTTAGCTTTTTACAACCTAAATTACCTTTCCTGGTAAGCAAATTTCTTACACTTGTCCTTGGTTAGGCTATAAAATATAAACGCTCGGGACTCTTGGGGGAAGGTTCTATTGGTAGCCGGTCACAAAAATAATACAACCTGTTTACACATGTGCCCCCGGTTTCCGTCAAGGTTAGTGGACGGTTCGCCTAATTTAGGACACATTGCGCTCGTTTATTGCTTGGGCAGAAACACACTCCCCCAAACTGCTGCGGCATACGGGAATCGATACAAAAAAAAAACATCTTATACAGTAGCACACGATCTCCCTTAACCCTGACATCGTAAAGCTTTTGGCAACCACACCCTCAACGGTGCGATTTCCAAAAACATGCCCACTGCTGCTGCTGAACCAGAAGTGTCCAAAGCTTGTGTCGAAGCAAAGTTAAAAAAACCGCCACCCCGAATACGCAAAGTGAAACAGCAGTGCGACCATACCGCAACCACGACGATGACGAGTGGGACTCGTCGAAGGTCTACCGGACCGCCTAACCGCAGACATTCTGACCAAGAGACAGCCTGTCCCGCCCGGACTGCACCGCCCGGCCTGTGGACTGTGTGTTTGGGTGGTGCGTAGTACGCAGCCTCCCGAAATGGGTGAAATAAAACAAAAAAGTAACATCCACAAGACGCTCAAGCTCGTTCGCCCATATATGGGAAAGCGTGATGGGTTTGCACCGCTTAAAACGGAATACCTTCGAATGTGCTGATGACAACCAGGAGGAGAAGGAGTAGAAAGGAACTGGAAGATCTAACGGATACGATATGCGAATGGGGAAGGGTAATGGGGTATGTACCATCCTCACAGCAAGCCCACTGACGGCTGCACTATCCAACACCTCTCCTGACAGGGACTAAAAAGGGAAGGGCATCAAAGCTCTCGACGGCTAGAAGATAGAATTAAACGTTTGAGCGAGATACAAAAAAAAAACAACGAAATCCGCGCCATACGGTCACGATCACCGCGTGTTGCGCACCGCCGCGATATGATACATCGTGCGCGACGTATTTGCCTGACAGCTGGGACAACTCGGAGTGCAGCGGTACTGCGAGCACCGATATTGGGTGGGTGTCAAAATTTATGCAACTTTTACACCGAACTCCAATCGCGGCCTTCATTCGCATCGGGTGTCACCCGAGAGAGGAAACTCTTGGCTGTAAGGAACGCGACGAAGTGTTTTTTGTCCACTATCTAGGCAAGCCTGAGACATACTGTCTCATGTGTCTTTAGCCTATTGCTGATATTGGCTTACGTGATTAGAAGCCCCACCTGACAATGGGGCCAAGATAAGAAGCTACCTCGGGCGGTTATGCAAATGCTGTTCTAAGCTAAGGTGGTTTCAACTTACCCCTGCCTATGACTCTTTGGCCGCAGAATCGCTGAATCCAGCTGAAAACGCCGATCGTAAAACCGTGACGGTACACTCTTAATCAGGCGTTGGAAATTAGTACTTTTATTGGTTTGCTCCTTGATCCTAATCCTGCAACACACTTCGGTACAGCCGCGTCTGTCTATTCCACTGAGCCGTGAAAGCGTATGCTAATGAACATTTGGTATCAAATCACGGTGGCGCACTTAATAGCAGTTATGATTAAAACTCGCTCTTCACTTAGCGACACAACTTTTCCACCAATGATGTTATCGACGCCTCCAGTCGACGGTGACCACACATAGCGCAGCAGGATCTTGTGCACAAACTAATTGGGTTCTTAAAATGGGTTTTAGGATGTCTGATGACGCACTTGAAGAGATGGATCTCCTCTCTCTACACTGTGACTCGTTCGCCGAAGCTACCTGAATCTGATAGCCGGATGATCACACATGATCGTAAAACAGGCACCAACTCTTCAAAGGTTGCACGAAAACAAAAAAAAAACGCTGGACACTATACTGGAGCACTGGAACACGGGCAGACGAGAATTCATTAACGATCGATCGTAACTGTTCAGCAGTCGTCCGAAAACTGGTGCAGTTCACGTCCACCTCTGATCGCAAAAATCTCGCCAAAATTCACTTCCACTTGCCCCATCCCGCTCGGTATCCGCGCGCAGCCGGTCAGGCAGTCACTGCGAGAACAAGGGAGAAACCGGTGCTCTTCACTCTGTGTGGACGAATGTGGATTTTGCCAAGTTTTTTGGCAAGTTCACCTTTTTTTAAAGGCGTTTTTGGTCTGCCCGCCCGTCACGAACTCCCGTCGATTCGGCTGCTGCACATAATGCCATAAATGCGCGATCGCGCACTACGCAACGGAACGACCCGGCTTGAAAGGAATGGAGTGGTATGAATAAATCCCACTTAGAATGACAATTCCCGGAGTCTACGAAATTTGAGCACTACTATGAGTCAGTTTCTGAGGGGAAGAACTTCTACACCAGTTGTACGAAAGAAAGGTTCGTTGCACTGATTCTAGCGCGCTGACGCTGGTGAGTTTTTTTGCGCCGTTGCGCCTCCTTTGACGCTAGAAAAAACACTCCTACCAGAATTCGTTGTTCCAAATTAAATTGTCTTCCGAACTGCATAAGCTAACGACAGTATATGCTGAAAATCAAACTCAACCATCGATCGACAAGGTACACACTGTGGTGTGTATAGTAGACTCCGTTCGGCTGACACACACAATAGAGCAGTTCCATTGAGACAGTCGCATTAGAGTGTTGTGTACGGGGCCAACAGCTAATCTGTCGATTCTCATCTGCCCACGCTGGACTCCCACCTAGGATCGACGGGGGTCACACTGCGCCACAGCAGCGAGATCTCGCAGCGCCGTAACCTAAAGCCGAGGTACAAACGTCATCGAAAAAGCGCAAACACCACCGATCCGCACCGGGGGCAGTGTCTCCGCCAGAGCGGACTGCTGCTGCGGCTGAGGGCTAAATTTTAAATATGCACACTAACGATGAACGAAAGCTACTTCCTACCTTCTCGAGGACAGCTCCCCTTTCGACTACATGGAGAACCTGCTGCATGCGTATTTGCTATGTTAGATCTATCTTAAGACAAATCCCTCAACATCATTCGATAGAGTTTCGAAGGTGTCGAAATATGCGAGTACCATGTTTTGAAACTACCTTCGCCTTAGGGTGCTGTAGAAATAGCCACATTTGGATGAAAATTTACGTCCATACAATAGAAACACATGATCCCCTAAACAATCATGAATAATTAACGCATTAAACTTAAGCTGATGAATCGAAAGATGTGCGGCGATGTCGTTTTTTTGTGGTCAGCTCGTAATGGCCCCAATTTTGCGATCGCCTACATATTTTGGAGAACCTTCCAAGGACGAAACGTAACCGCGCACTTGTTTACTTATAGTAGTTTTCGTTATACATTTCGCGCAGTAGAATGACATTTTGAAAACTGTCCTCCTACAACAACATTTATTTACGATAATTACTGTTCTGTGTACTGTTCCCCCTTCAAAAGTGGCCCCCAGCTATGTTTTTGGCTACGTTTGCTTATGGTCATTCTGAGGATTTAACTTCTCTATTATCATTACACGAGGCAGAGGGACAGCCTACTATGTATACCCAACTGTTACATCAACATACATGTGCAAGAATTTTAAATTTGACTCCACGCGACTATTTACGCACCACGCATGCGCTTGCTGTCTGTCATTTCAAACCGGCTGTCAAAACCGGCTTGTTGCAGTTGTCACACATTTGCATCATTTGTGTTCATAGTGGTGGAGTTTTTCATCATTCAGTGCAAAAGCTGAAATTACTCATCTTTTAAGTATCGGCCAAGTTTCCAAAAGCACACCAAAATGGTCGTCCGGGAGTACAACGAAGAGATGAAGTTCATCGAACGCCTGTCGCCCAACAGTTTCCTGATCAAGAAAGGCTTCCAGTCGAACATGAACGTGGAGGGCATATTCTACGCAAACAGCCGGCTGGAGAAGCTGATGTTCGACGAGCTGCGCAATGCCTGCCGGCCCGGGATGACCGGTGGATTTTTACCAGGCGTAAAGCAAATAGCTAACGTGGCCGCCTTACCAGGCATCGTTGGACGGTATTGATTTTATGGACTGTTGTATTCGCACAACACGACATATAATCATTACTTATCTTTCCATTCATTCTTTTAGATCCGTTGGACTTCCGGACATTCATTCCGGGTATGGGTTCGCCATCGGCAACATGGCTGCATTCGATATGAGCGATCCGACCTCGATCGTATCGCCTGGTGGTGTAGGATTCGACATAAACTGCGGTGTGCGTCTGCTGCGCACGAATCTGTTCGAGAAGGATGTACAGCCGGTAAAGGAGCAGCTTGCCCAGAGCCTGTTCGATCACATCCCGGTCGGTGTTGGATCTAAAGGTATCATTCCAATGAACGCGCACGACCTGGAGGAGGCGCTCGAAATGGGCATGGATTGGTCCCTCCGCGAAGGGTATGTTTGGGCGGAAGACAAGGAACACTGCGAAGAGTACGGCCGTATGCTGAATGCTGATCCGAGCAAGGTTAGTCTGCGGGCAAAGAAGCGTGGTCTTCCGCAGCTCGGTACGCTTGGTGCCGGAAACCATTACGCTGAGATACAGGTGGTGGAAGAAATTTACGACAAATATGCCGCCAGTAAGATGGGCATCGAGGAGCTGGGACAGATCTGCGTGATGATCCATTCCGGTAGCCGGGGTTTCGGTCATCAGGTCGCAACGGACGCACTAGTCGAGATGGAAAAAGCGATGAAAAGGGACAAAATCGAAACGAACGATCGGCAGCTGGCATGTGCTCGTATCAACAGCCCCGAGGGCCAGAACTATCTGAAAGCGATGTCGGCGGCCGCCAACTTTGCCTGGGTCAACCGTAGCTCGATGACGTTCCTCACACGGCAAGCATTTGCAAAACAGTTTAACACAACGCCGGACGATCTGGACATGCACGTTATCTACGACGTTTCGCACAACGTGGCCAAAATGGAGGAACACATGGTTAATGGCCGGCCAAAGCAACTGCTCGTGCATCGGAAAGGATCGACCCGTGCATTCCCACCGCACCATCCGCTAATTCCGGTCGATTATCAGCTCACCGGACAACCGGTGCTGGTTGGTGGATCGATGGGAACGTGCAGCTTTGTGCTGACCGGTACCGAGACGGGTATGGTAGAAACGTTCGGCTCGACGTGTCACGGTGCCGGTCGCAGCTTGTCTCGTGCCAAATCGCGGCGAAATTTAGACTACAAGGACGTGCTGCGGGATTTGGAAGAGAAAGGAATTTCGATTCGTGTGGCATCACCGAAACTGGTACAGGAAGAAGCACCGGATTCGTACAAGGATGTGCGAGATGTGGTTCAAACATGTCACGATGTAGGCATAAGCAATAAGGCCATCAAATTGCGCCCGATTGCGGTTATAAAGGGGTAAAAAGGTGAACCGTGAAAGTGGTCAATGGCGTACTGTGAATACAATTTTTCTTAATAAATTTACTTTCATTATTTGATGAATCACAAGGAGAGCGTTGGCTATTTTATAATTTTCTAGTGCTGCGATGCAAAAGTAGGTGACTGTTCATGTGAAGTTGACGTTCGAGTGACATTGCACAGTGGATATCCGTTGTGATTTTTTTTTTAATTTTACGGATAATCATAAAAGATATGGAGTATAAGTAAGTACAATTTATTTAAATACAGCATTTAAAGGGTTTTTATATAAAACAAAATCCAAACGTTCGACTCCGTTCGCTAATAAAGAAAATGCCATAACTTCAAAAACATTTTACCGTCTGTCAACCGTCACGTCCGGAACACCTCGCATAGTTGCCTTGTTGATTCATTGTTTTTTTTCTCTTCCACCTTTCGGAACGGATTAAGATACAGAACACCTAAAAAAAGGTCTCACAGCAATCCAAACCCTCCCTTCGCGTGTGCAGTGTGTGTCGCGTTTTTCCGTCGAGTTCGAACATTCCGGCAGTGAGCGCTTTTCTTCCCGGTACAGAGATTACGTCCCTATACTATAACAAAACGCGTGTGACGATTGGGGTGCCCAAGAATCTCAACATTTCACACTCAAAAGACGGATACGATAAATCGCTCCTTGCCCTTCTCCATTCATAGGTTGGTTGTGTGTTATATTGCATCTACTCCAGTCCAACAACTCCTCAGGCCCGTTACGATTCAGAGGGTGTGTGTATGTGTGGTTCCGTTTATTCCGGACAGTCCAAATCGGCCGGAACTTTCCATGGACTGTGTTTATTTTCGATTTCCGTGTCGTTTGCTCTTGTCCCCTCCTTATCAAGTGCGGACAGGTGTGTATGAATGTGGTGTAGAGTGAATGTCCTGAGAGTGGTTGTAGAATCAAGTCTTAGTTGCGTTGAGGTCGAAGAAAACACAAACACACACCCTGTACACAAACACGGCCACAACTCACTGGTTGCATGCGTGTGTTTATTTGCCGAGTGGATGACGGACCACAGCGGGCTCCACCACATAACGAAAGTTCATCGCCTATGAAACCAACCCTCTGAACATAGGTGCATTAGAAGATTATGTGTGTGGGTGTGTGTGTGTGTGTGTGTATGTGCGGGATAAAAACACGATTTTGTACGTGATATTAAACAGCAGTGCAAATTGGCAGCTTGATCGATGATCCTAGCAGGCGAAATCGAAACACCCCAACCCGTTGACCGTTTTAAGCTGAATCAAGGAAGTGAATTATCGCACACCTTTCAACTATTGTCGGAGCTCGGGAATAGACTGCCGAACCATTAGCATCAGCCAAGGACAGAAAAAGCACATCGAGCTAAAAAGGTGTCGCAGAACAAATGATCGTAATCATTGGTGCCGCCACAAGCGACCCCCTGGTTTACCCAACCAACTAACCATGTTTTCGCTTTCGGGCATCTCCCACCCTTACCAGTTAATCATATCTAACTAACGAGAGGGTGCTTTTTGTCACTCTCCTCGATTGCGTGGATTGCGTTTGTTTACGCCTTTGTCCCTCAAGCGGTGCGCTAATCCGCTGACGCTGGTACTATTGCGTCGGTGAGGTGAACAGGAAAGCATAAAGTGAAAACAAGCGTCAACAGTGGTATGAGTCTTATTTGACAAAAAATCAAAGTGTTTTATATTGTTTCTTTCACAGTACAGTGTATATGTATGCTTTTTTATACGGTAGAAAGTGTCAGTGAAACGTGGCACATTCAATGCAGGAATTTTAAAAAGAGAGAGAGAGAGAAATAATTTCCCTTCATACACCGGAAGTGTGACGGCCACGTCGTCGACCGCCCATCTGCAAATATGAAGAAGCTGACCACATAACAGAAAAAGAACACGGGTTTCGCGCGGCATCCTTCCATACTTCCGGCGTAGAAGTAGTAGTACCGTACTCGCCCACTTGCTCCCCTGTCGCGGTCACTCATCCTTCGATCCTGAACCACTGTCCCTATACAATTTCCCCTCCCTCAATCGTGCCTCGGTGTCGTCACCATGGGAGTGTGTCTGTGCAAGGACAAGGTTGAGGAAGGGTTCGTTGATGACAGTAGCCGGGATTCGTACGCACCGACCGGCAGCGATACGGGCCGGCTGGCGGGAAGTGGGGGAGGAGGTGGCAGTAGCAGCGGTGGTGTTGTCAGCGGTGGACAGAATGGTCAGCAGCATCACCATCACAACCACCACATTCGTCACTATTCGCGGTCCGATCGGCAGGTTTCACTGTCCGACACGGTGGACGCGCTGGTCAAGGAAACGCTCGAAATCATCCGTTCGATTGTGGACAAGTAAGTTTTACAAACACAGAAGAAAAATAAAAACCTTCTATAGGGCACCGGGTGGACATGGGGAGGATCGAGGTTGGGGCAAATGAGTGTGCCTGGGTAAATGAGAGTAATTATCGAATGGCGCTGCAAGCATCACCCTCACCCCCCAGGCCCAGTCGTCAGATTTTGCTTCTTTTTGTCCCCTTTTTTTTAGCTCGAATCGATCCGTGACGACCACCACCTTTGGTGAAGAATAGTGGATTGAACCATGTCGATTATTTACACGCACCTGTGCGTGTATGTGTTTATTATCCACTACCGATGACCTTTGACGCCCTGCGAACTATGATCCTTGCTGGCAGGTTGGTTAGTGGGCCGGAAATTAATTCATTCTGTCGGCAGCGTTTAAGCTTGATTTGAGCCTGTGTGTCGCTGAACCATTTAGTCACCACCACCGGCGTTCGCATTGAAGACATGGAATGGTTTTGTTCGAAACACGTGTGCGCTGTGCAGCAAATGTTGCGGTAAATGTTTGTGTCCGGTGAACGAACGCACTATGATGGATAAGTGAAAGGAAGGAATCGTAAAACAAAACTTCCACCGACGCCGCGTGTGTATGTACAATATTATCGGACGGCGATGATTCAGCTTTAAGATAAACCAAAAGCACGAACACCAGCATGCAATGCCCCGTGTGTCACCGAATGGGTGAAAAATATTAAAATATTTGGGCTTGGAACTATTGTAGCATGAAATTAATTTCCAAGGCTGGAATACTGGTTATGAATCAAGCATCCTTTTTTTATTAGAGCACTTTGTATGGAAAATTGTTCATAAATGAACTTAATTTTTTGTTTTAATAAGTAAAATGTATGCTCATGTTTAATTCAGTGCCCTCAGTGCCCTTGGCACTTGTTTTGTGCGTCTTCTTACAAGCACACCAGAAAAACTTCACGCGTTTTTTTGCTACTTAATCAGCTGCCCCACAAGCGTTGTGATATTAATGTCGTTCTGTTTTACAATCGTTGATAAGCTCATTGTTCGCTCAACGCCCCTAAGGCGACCGAGTCTACGCGAGTCTACGTCATCGCAATGGACGCAATAATAGAAGTTGGCACAACCTCCTGGGAATTATACAATGCAAAAGGAACGAGCCGTATGTGAATTGTGGTCTTTACATTCATAAAATCACATTCTGCAATAGCAAACGCTTCCTTTGGGCAAGTTTCGGTAAAGTTGCAATGCCCTCCCCCTATTACAATTAACATCCATTAGCTCCTTTTTAGTTCTACCCGTTCCCCAGCCCAGATGCCTTCTATTGTCTGCGACAGATTTGAATCAAAATCAAGATACTCCGGAGTGCTTATTGAATACCGCACTGTGAAATAGTGTGACCACCTTTATCCCCAGATAATTATCATTACAAAAAAAATCCCATGCCATGTCATGTACGATGACAAATTCGTCATAGGTTCTTTCCCGTGCCGCAGTGGCTGTTGGTTGGTACTGCAAAAGAAAAACCATTTCATCACAACCAACACTTTCGTATATGATTGGCTCGATAATCGGCTTCGATGAGTTTACCTTATGCTTTTGGGCTGGACACACACTGACTGGGCTTGGTCCTGACACACATACGTCGATAATATTGGGTTGCCTTGTAATGGAAGGCAAGGAAAGCTATGTATTTGGTTGGTGAACGACTTTAGTAGTAAGCAAATTACAAGTGTGAGGGAAACATTTTCTATGCGAGTCAAATACCACCAAGACTCCAATATATATGGAGCACGCAAACACGCGTATCGCATTACGATATGGGAAGGAAACTACGGCACATTGCGAACTCGAACAATGGGAGGGGAGAGCCTAAGGTCCTTCTAATCCTAATTAATTTTCACATGAAACATGGAGATTTTCTCACTAACACACCACGATGTTTTTGGGACAAAATAGAACGTTAATTTAACATTCTGGTAAAATAAGCTAAGCTTGTGGACTTCTTAGCTGACCTTTCAATGTAACACTTGCAGATTCGATTTTTTTTTTTTTGCGATTCTAATTGCAGATTATATTGTTTTTTGGTACCCTTTAAATATCGATCTTAAGGGACAAGATTATTTATAATATTGTTGATACTTTTTAAGCAGAGAAGCAAGATCGCTGTTGGTAAAGTTGTACTGGAAAACATTGTCCATACGAAATTACCCGACTGCATTGCTTGTCGATCCTTATCGCACCCCACCCACACCCTTCCTCTCCCTTCCGTACTGGTGGCATTAAATTTTGATAATCCATATCAGCGCTGCTTTACGTAGATAGCTTGACTGACCACCTTTCGATGACGCGTAACACGCGCGCACTGATCCACCAACCGGGGTTGCCTGTTATTGGCGCAAACGTTAGTCACCCCTCCCGGTCGCCCCGATAAAGAATCGTGACAAGGTAAGGAGATGGGGGAAACTTGTTGACTTCAAAGAAAAGCGAAACGTGCCCTTTTAATCCTTCAAAATGTTGGTACTTTGCACACACAGACACAAACAAACACACGCTCTTTTTGCAAGTGAATTTTTTATTTAGCCCTTTTTGTTACTTTTTTGGTCCCACATTAGTAACTGTATGCGCGTTACGTGTTTGCATGGCTGGAGTGAAAAGCAGCCGCAGTAGCAAGAGGTGTGTGGCTGTGTGTGGCGGTGTGTGTCTATGTTATTATTTTGAAGGAAGAAAAACCATTCACATCCGATTACAGATGAAGTACAATATAACAAGATAATTCAATGGAATTTGCTAACATTCTGTCGTCAAACATGGGAAGCTGTTCAGCGCTCCACCCATCTTTATTCCCCATCGCATATGGCGAAAGCTATCGTGGGAAAGTATCGGGTGGGCCGTCACAGCACCAAACAGGCAGAACGTTGTACAAATAAACGAATGCATCGATGCAATGCAGTTTACAAAAACAAGGCGTGCATACATGCCAATCACTAGCCAAACGGGGAATGCATGTTGAGTTTTCCGACTTTACCAACGTATATGGTTTGTGCGTGTGTGTGAATGTATGTAGAGGTGGAATGATTACATTTCGCTTCATCAGCCGGTAGGAGAAAGAAGCAAAAATAACGCGGATGACCGGTAGCGGCGCCAACGTTTTGACCCTGATGTGAGAGGGGGCGGTTTAGCTAGGAACTTGTATTGCAGGATGGTGTATTGATTCAACACTTGAGCACTAGCTACTCGAGGCCAGCAAAATGCAGCAGTACACGATCCCTTTGGCTCAAGGACGTCGTTTGTCTTATGCGGGATGTTTTCATAAAAAGCGCAATGTGTTACTTTCGGGTGATTTTTTAGCGTGGATTTGTGAATAATTTAATTGGAAACAATCACCAGTAGTATCGTAAAGGGTTACAAGCTAATAACGCTTGATTCCTCCATTTAATACATAAATAATAAAGTAGTACATAAGTGAAGAAGTTTTTTTCAGAAGGAGCTACCATAAATTAACAAAATGCAAGATATTTTTATATTAAAATGCAGTATACCCTTCACATTTGCAGTGAACCGGAAACACCAAGCTCGATGGTGATGCTGCACGACCTAACGGACAAACCGTCCGGCTGGATACAGCTGGTAAAGTCGTTGATACGTGTAGTACCACTGGACAATCCGATGGGTCCAAGCGTCATAACGCTACTGCTTGACGACAGTCCGTTGCCATCGAAGGAATCGGTGCTGGAGGTGGCCGATATGATAACGCGATCGATACGCCGCACACCGAAGCGCGAGCGCAACATGTGCATCATACTGGGCTTCCTGGCGGAACGTCTTGCCGGGCCGTGTAGCATATCGGCCCTATCGGAGGTAACGCTCGGTTACTTGTTGGGGAATTTGGTAAGTTTTTCAACAACACGAGATGATATTTGAGGTAGCTTTTCACCGATTCGTTTTTCTCTTTTTCTATCTTAGGACGAAGGAATCCACCCAGACGTGATGCTGTTTTCGCTGATTGCGCTTGAAAAGTTTGCACAAACAAGTGAAAATAAGAGCACTATTAGGGTGAGCAAACAGCAAACCGCTTGGAGTTTCCAATCTAATGAGTAATTTTAAATGTACTTTCTTTTTGTTTTTAATGATTCTAGCGAAAACTGGCCCTCTATCCAGACAATCCTCTGTTACGGCTCGAGCGACACATCACGAATAATGATTTCACCCTCCGACAGGTCGGCTTTTGTGCCCAGTGGTGCTTAGATAACTATTGTAAGTGATCCTAACACCGTTTGCGAATTATTGCTGACCACTCTTTCTCTTCCTCTCTTTCTTGCTTAGTCCTTATCGAAGGTCGGCAATACTCATACGAGGTGGCAGACGTCAGTAACGTGAACGTGATGCTTAACACGCGCGATGTCAGCGAGTACCTTAAAATCTCGGCCGACGGTTTAACGGCCCGTTGTGACGCGTACTCGTTCGAGAGCGTCCGGTGTACGTACCAAGTCAATGCGGGCTGCTGGTACTACGAGGTGCTGATCATGACACCGGGCGTCATGCAGATCGGTTGGGCAACGAAAGATTCCAACTTTCTGAGCCACGAAGGCTACGGTATCGGGGACGATGCGTACTCGATCGCGTTCGACGGGTGTCGGAAGCTGATCTGGCATAAGGCAAAACCGATGCAACACAACCTGAACGTTTGGTCCGGTGGGTCGGTGCTAGGCTGCCTGCTGGATCTTGACGCACGCGAAGTGATCTTCAGCTTGGACGGCGTGGAGGGTGAGGTACTGAAGCAGCTGTTCGAATCGAGCGGCACGATCGATGGGTTCTTTGCGGCGGCCTCCTTCATGTCATTCCAGCAATGTCGCTTCAACTTTGGCTCCACGCCGTTTGTCTATCCGCCCAAAAATCGATCCTTCAAGAGCTTTAACGATCACGCAGCCCTGAGCGAACAAGACAAGGTACGTTCGACTTTCCACTCGATGGTAATATGCGTACAAACATTTATATTTTTCTCTACCTCTTTGTGTAGATTGTATTACCACGCCATCTCTTCCTGGAGCAGCTTCGCAAGCTGAGTGTTCGCGAGGATTCCTGCACCCTTTGCTTCGATATGAAGGCGACAATACGAATCGAGCCGTGTCAGCATCGTGGCTTCTGTACGAACTGTGCCGCTCTGCTGCAGTTCTGTCCAATGTGTCGAGCCGACATTGTCAGTACAGTGCAGGAGGAAACGACTCCAGACGACGCAAGCCTGGAAGGAAACTCTGAAGTTCATCAATCGAGCGAGGTAGTTACATACGGCAGTAAACCAAACACCACAACGGAAGAACAGGCCGAAGCATAAGGATCCACAAATATGCACACACACAGGCGACGTAACTTTTTATAGGTTTGGGTAATGTTTGAGAATTGATAGCGCTTGTATTTAATTGAAAAAAAGAAAAAGGTTTACTGCTTTGCTCAGCCCCAATGTTGGGAATGTTTCCTTGCAGTGAAAACATGTGATAGCTTTCTATTGAGAACAGGAACATTTAGCTAACAGATCAGTGAAAGAGGAGCGTAAAAAAGTGTGATAGGATTGAAGAGTATAAAAAGGGTGGGCAAGAATAGCCGTTACGATAGCCTCTGGCCTATAGGTAAACCAATCGGCGCCTAGCTATTTTTCTAAAGGCCATCAGCGTGTACATAAACAATGTTGTATAATATTACACGGCGTCGATTCGAGCGCAATGCATGGACCATGTACTTACGTACTGTGTAATAATCGATTGGAGATCGTTTGTTCCCCAATCTCGTATATATTATTATTTGTCACCATAGTTTGCCATCACGGTGTCGTTTAGCTTTCGGTCAATGTTTCTCGATTTTTGCGCAACGTCTTCCGGATTACACGTCGTTGAGTTTCAGAAACTCTTCAGAACCTTTCGAGAAGCTCGCCCGAAACTCGAACCTGTATAAATGCATCATTTTATATCCGTTGTTGTAGGTACTAAGTATTATATTTTTCTCTAGTTATGTAGTTATGTTTAGTGTTTCGTTTTTTTTTAACACACCAATTGAACGTATCTACCGTATATTCGTTCATCGAAGACAATACAACTAGAAAGAGCTATTTAACCATGAAACAATCAGCACATCGCACTATTTACCGCTAGTGATCTAAATGGGAAAGTTTGTAAGAGGAGCAGGGAACTCGTTTGTGGTACGCTATGTAGTTAAGAAATCATAGGCAGATAAAACCACAGCTGGTCTATTCTGAGAAACCCAGAGTATCGTTCTAAAGTCAAGTTCCTCCAGATAGGGTCCGTTTTTGAGACCATTTTTGTTTGTTAGTTTTGCATTATTATTTTTTTCGATATTTGTGTGTCATCATATTATAGAGCACCGTGTTTTAAATCGGAATAGAATATATTTTTCGTCCAGTTTATAACATTTTAAATAGTTGCACAAAACCAAACACACACACTTTCTGTACTATGCAGAAACCCCATGTACCAACAACGTCCGTTTTTACCTGTTCCGTAACAACAGCACCGGGAAATTGGATAACCCTGTAGCAATTGAAAGCGTGTCTCAAACTAATTTGAGATTACTGTGTAATTTATGCAAAGAAAAGTTGTTAGAAAAAGGATGTAAAAATAGAGTAACAAATACGACTGATATATTTTTGTACACGCGCAAATGCATTGTATGAATAGGTGGTTGTAAATAATGTTTAAACGCAGTATGTACGAAATATGTAGCAGAAAGTTTAATTTTTAAAGGCTCATCTGATAAAACAAAAAATGATTACGATGGACCGAATATGTTCATGTTATTAAAGAAAATTCACTGTTGAATATTTTATTATTATAATATCACAAATACAGCATTACAGTCTAGCCCGGTCTGGTCGTCTGAAATTAAAATAATATCGCATTTAAGATACTTTGTTTTCGAACGGTAAGAAAAGTTTCCTTCATTGCTGCTGAAGCGGTAGCAGGTGAAACTATTCAACGTTCAATTTAAATTTGTGAAACGTCAGCCGTAAGACGTTTGAACTGGCGAGCGAGACAGAACGATCGAAAAAGACGCGCCGCTGTCAACTGCCTTTTTTAACTGTCACTTTTTTCTGACAGCGCGTAGCCTGCAAAATTGTGCGCGTTCCGTGGACTTTGCAAACTTATAACACACTCTTCTTTCGTTTTCGCGACAAAACTGTGCCCTGATAGTGGTAGTTCCCGCGACCGGATCGTTCTTAAACGAAAGGACAGCAGAAAGTGAGCCAACTGGGCGCTCTGTACGCACTCGGAATAAGTTCGGAAAAGCGGAGGTACACCGGCTTCCATTGCGAAGGATTAAAGTAGGGCTCCTGGAATTGTACTGTGCCTGGTGGTGACACGGGCGGTACTTCTAGATTGAACAATACACACACGCACACACCTGCTCCTGCGGATGTAAAGAGTCTTATAGCATTGTGAACCCGCCCGGAAGGACACGGACGCATCGGCAAGCAAGCTTTTTGGTCCGCAAAACCGATGAGCTGTGCGTCAACCAGGTAGCATTGAGCCGTGAAAGCACACATTCACGAACAGGTTAGCACCCGTGCGGGCTCCAAGAAGAAGACATTGTTGAAACAAACGCAGTGCCCAACAGACAGAGGCTACAGTTTTTGCGATAGCCAGTCCAGTCTCGATGATAAAGCCAGCGATTGAATACGCACAAACAAGCATCCTCCGCGATAACTGCTCGGTTCGGTGAAAAGAAGCTGCTCCGCCCGGTGCTGCCAGCGCATTTAACTAAATAACGTAGAAATATTAGCATAAAGGGACAAATAATAATTGATTTTGGAACATAAGGAAAAGTAAGAGAAGGACGATCCCAGTGACACAAATATTTTAATGCGTCCGTAGATAATTTAGGATCAATGAGGGAGGTGATGGTAATGATGTGCAGATGAAACGCGCTGATCCGCAAGTGTGCCATGAGTAACGTGTGTTAAGTGTATATGTGTGCGCCCGTTTGTCTATGTATGTGTGTGCGTGTGTATGTGTAAAGTCGCGTTTTAGTTTTGTTTTTGTTTAGCATATAGTGTCGCGCGCGCGGAGTTTTGCAATAATCTCTCACAAGGTGCTAGGCTGTGTCACACATTTCGGGTCAAACTGAACGACCCTCACTCTCTTCGGCCAGTGTTTTAATTACAGCTGCAAGCAGTTAGAGCGCTCGCAAGGAAAGCCACATACGCGGGTCTCCCCACAGAGCGCAATCGGCTGGCAGTAGTAGTTTTATAATAATGTACGCGTAGAACGGCTAAGCCAATCTTCCCAATCCGCCGTTAGATCCGAATGAATTGCGGCCTTCTTCGCAGCTTAAGCTTGTCCAGTTTGTTCCGAAAGATCGTCACGACGAAAAAGCTCACCCGGAAGCGAAGGCGAAAGAAGAGGCAACACAGCGCACACTGGGTGGTTGCACCCAAGGATTAGGAAGAACGGTAGGTGTCTCGCACTTGAAACGGCGCGCTAACTTTCGGTCAACTTTTGTTTTCCCAACAGGCAGACACTCTGTAAAACCAAGGATCAGAAGGGGTTTGGAAGAAGGACGAATCACAGTTAACACTGTTGTCCCGGATTTTTAGGGTGGGGAATTATCGGAGAGAAAGTGTGCGACAAGTGCAATTTACTGCTGTCATGAGGCATACGCCCTTCCGATTCGAATTACTACTACCCCACTACCACCAATATCCTTGATTACTAAGTAGTCACTTTTTTGTTGCAATCATGTCAAGCTTCGCTGGACAAACCGTATCTTCTATCGCCTCTCTCACCTTAAACTGTTGAGCGGAGGGTAATTATAATAAGTACTCTTTACGCACCGCCATGACATCGTTGCCGTGCCCCGGAGACACATGCCAAGTGGACATAGAAGATGATAGTGGTCTCGAAAACTAGTTCGCAAACTTTGTTCGATATTGCAACTTGTATCATTGCTTTAGCAACAGGGTCAGTTTGCCTGCCCTATAACTAACAACAAGATAATTCAACTAATGGCATCAATACTATCGGGGATCAATTAGAAAAGGCGTTGCATTGCATTGTAGTTTGCTAAAGTTATTTAAAAATTTAGTGCCCTCAATAAATATTACACTTCTATTTTTTGTTGTGTCTACTTGGTCGATTTACCCTACATAAAGGACACATCATAAATGCAACGAGAACAGCAAGCATATCTGAAGGTTTATTACGGATCCATAGCGACCGATTTATGTGCTCCAATCCCTTTCCCCTTGTTGTCTGCTAGTCCCTTTGCACATCATAACAACGTGGCTTTGTTTCCTCTCGCCTACAGGTTGATTCATTTTCCGTGAGCGATTGGATTTTCCCCCACTTAGTTGGCGAGGGGAGGGTAGGGGGAAAGGAACGATGGTAAAAATGGGCCTGTTGTAACATGAATTTTCCAACCGATGCAAAATCGTTCGTTTACGTTTCGCCAAGTGCATGTGCAAGTGACCTGAGGCGCTCGTTGTCGTGACTCATACCCGCTACGAACACACAATCGATGGCAGCAGAAGCGCGCGCGTTGCAATTGAAACAAAATATAAACATAGTTTCCATGTGTATGTGTATGTGTGATTGTTTGTGTGCACTTACTCATCAAATTGTTTGATTTATGCGATATGTAAACGTTAATCGAAAAAGTTTAAAGTTGCAAACTCTGTACACCTTATATCTTCTGCTGTACCTTTTTTATGCTATTCTTTGTAGGGGAAGGTAATTCGTGCTAACCTGCTGACGCGGAGAGGCCTTCAAACGCAGAATCGCACTGATATAGAGAGAGAGCATCAATGAGTTGCGGGGGAGTAGTCGTGACCGAAAATAGGTCACGCGGAAAGAGTTTCATTCATAGTCCCGTCGTCGTCCGGCAGTGGGAGAGCCTAAAGCAGGACATCCCATTGATTCATAAAAGATGCCGGGCAAAAGGCCAAATGGGTGGTGGATCGGTGATGACACTATACGTCCGGCGACAAAAGAGCATTCCATTCTATAACCACTTGATAAAGGATATGTGCCATCCGGAAGAACGTTCTGCTGCTGCTACTGCCAGAACGCGTCATACAAGTCCGTCAACGCACGAGACGACAAGGACGAGGAATGAACGATGTGATAGATTGTGTCTATGTATGTGTCTACCCTGGGAATAGGTGCATCGATTGCCGATGAGGAGTCATCGATAGCAATAAGGATAATCCTTGCTGGAGATTCTGCCTGTGAAGGCATGTGTAAGGAAAGCATCCCATCATGGGAATGGGTGCTGCACCCAGAGAATGTGCCCATGAGAATGTGAATGCGCTTCGCAATCCATTGAGTGTCCGTCAGCAGCGCGCTGACACCGAAGGCGGCACACTGTCACTAAGCACACAAAGTGGAGAAACAGTGAAATAGGAATTTGGTTCCCCTTCTAAACAGTAACTGTGCTATCAGCGCGAATCGCGCGAGACCTAGGGAGAGCGAAGAACCGTTAACTGTTGGGCACATTGCATATAAATCTGTCTGGCGCAAAATTGTATTGCGCGCGTACGTAAACAATTTAAAAATAATCTATTTTAAATTATTTAACAATGACCAACGGACCCAATTGTGTGTCTGTAGCGTGTTCGCTGTGTTGGCAGGGAGGAAGAGTAAGCAATGTAGAAATATGTCCCTCCCTGCATTCCCCTATGTTTTGTTTTTCTGAGGCATATCGATAGAATCGCAGCGATGTGTGTGTGCTGTATTGTGTGCACGCTGTTTCCCATCTTTTCCCGTCACACTATTTTTAGTGATAAAGCACAAGCACACACGAGATATCAACGGATATGATGGGTGGGGAGTAGAGGGGTGCGTGGTGAATTTTAATTAAATTGTGTGCAAACATGGTGACGCTTTTGGGAGGCGTATGCTTCTGCTCTCTCCGGTCTCTATATGAATGGAGGCTTCAGTTTCCTTTAACCACCCGAACCACATCCAATCCTGGACACTGCGTGGAACGGCGCGATTTTGCCTGCTGCATGTGTGGCGTATGAAAAATGGAACAAATGGGAAATTTTCTTCTGCTGCCTTGGTTAACTTGTGCTGGTAGAGCATATAAGGTGGGTGGGAAGGTGGTGGAACAGCTTACATACGCTTTTGACCTTTAGTTCGATTTTCCCCTTCCTTTGCCATACTGACTTACCGTGCTTTGAAACCATAACTTCGGTCAATAATTTTACTTCAGAATGGAACGAACGCATTTGTTCACGTTCGTTGAGTCATAAATCAATAAGATCGAATTACCTCGATTTTTTCCATACTTTTCGTGGAAATGATCGTAAGATAAGTGAGTTCTCATGAATACAGTATCAAGTTGCGCTATGCTGGTGCGTTTCTTATCCTCAACCTGCAAAGGACCACGAAAAGGGGATTTCTATTCCTTATCGACTTATCGAAACCACTGCACTGTTGATCGCGATTCTATATTTGAAGGGGTTGCAAAATGGCATTCAGACATCTTTGCCGGTCGGGGGCCGGATAAGCAACATGTGATCCCCAATCACACATACAAGGAGAGGGAGCATTACAAGGCGGTCGATTAAATATTAGCATCAAAGAAGTTATCGCATTCATGTGATCATTTCTATTTTTACCACGGAACAGTCGTATACTTATGTAGCGAAAAAGCGAACTTACGACATTAGACTCACAAGTACACAGCTAGAGGTGTCGCTTGTGTTTAAATTATTATGTTGTATTATCGTTATCTAATTTTGTTTCTTTTTATCTTTTTTTCAGGACGTTGAGATAATCGTTTTGCATTACACTGTTAACTGATAGCTTCAACATCATCCAAGAGACATTTCCATTCAGCTAATAGAAGGTAAGTCTACATCGAGTTTAAACCGTATGTACCATAAATGATACATACATTCACAAACCATTTCTTACAATTGTCTTGTGTTCATTCACAGACGGAGAGACTCGGACGCTTTGATTCGAAAAGCGCACCAATAAAACAAGGAAACTTCCAGAGATAGCCGAAAGTAGCAACAACAGCAGTTAAGATGGGTGCCTTCCTGGAGAAGCCTATGACCTCCAAGCACAATGAGCACGGCGAAGGGAATGGACTGCGGTTCGGGGTAGGGTCGATGCAGGGCTGGCGGTGCGAGATGGAAGATGCATACCACGCCAAAACCGGTCTCGGTGACAGCCTGGAGGATTGGAACTACTTCGCCGTGTTTGATGGGCACGCGGGCGACAACGTGGCCAAACACTGTGCGGCCAACTTGCTGCAGCGCATCATCACGACGACTGAGTTTGGTAATAATGACATTACCAAGGGGATACATACCGGGTTCCTGCAGCTGGACGAAGCAATGCGCAACCTTCCCGAGCTTGCCTCCGGCATGGACAAATCCGGCACGACGGCCGTCTGCGCATTCATCTCCAGCCAGCACTTGTACATAGCGAACTGTGGCGATTCGCGTGCCGTACTCTGCCAGAATGCACAGCCCATCTTCACCACCCAGGACCACAAACCGATCCTGCCGGGCGAGAAGGAGCGCATCCAAAATGCTGGCGGTTCGGTAATGGTACAGCGTGTAAACGGTAGCCTTGCAGTCAGCCGAGCGCTCGGTGACTACGATTACAAGAAGGTTGCCAATCTTGGCCAGTGCGAACAGCTCGTGTCGCCCGAGCCGGAAATATTCTGTCGCGATCGGGAGCCGGCCGACGAGTTTCTGGTGCTCGCCTGCGACGGCGTGTGGGACGTCATGAGCAACGAGGAACTGTGCCAGTTTGTGCATAACCGGCTGGAAGTATCAGACAATCTGGTGGACGTGGCGAACCAAGTGATCGACACCTGTCTGCATAAGGGAAGTCGGGACAATATGAGCATCATCATCATTGCATTTCCGGGCGCACCGCCCGTGTCGGAGGAGGCTCAGAAGCGCGAAGAAGCGCTGGATCAGCATTTGCGCAACCGCATTGAGCAGATACTGGGTGAGATGGCCTCGATCGAGTTTGGGGCACTGCTGAAGGAGCTGTCGCGGGAGGACATTCCCGATTTACCGCCCGGCGGTGGACTGCACGCCAAATGTTCGTACGTGTCGAAGGTATTTAAAGAGTTGCATCCAAAGTTGGCCGAAACGTGCGAAATGGGAAATTACTAGAAATCACCACATGCGACAAAGAAGAGAAAAAAGCGCGAAGACACAACAAGATGAAATAGTAATTATAGACAAAGATGTCCCACTTCCGGTGTGTATCCTCCAGCCTCACACTCTCCCTTCCCGGACCCTCTTTTGCTGGTTGAATAGCAGAAACAAGTGCTGGAAGGAACATTACCCGCAGTTTTTGGAGCGCATTTAGCCGAGAAGATTAATGGATGCGTAGTGTGAGGCTGTGTTCCGTATTCGATGCGTGGTAGGAACACCTTTTTTGTACTGCAATCAGGCAAATCGTGCATAGAATTGATGGACACAACACCACCGACACTAACAGATCGCACAGAGATCGTAAACCGGGCGGTAGTAGCTTATAAGGCTGTGTTCATTGTTGCTGTTATAGTAAAAGAAAAATGCCGCAGATAATGAAATTGAAACAAGATACGGAAACCAACACATGATGCAACACAACACAACTAGCCGTTTGTCTTCGAATTGGGTGCCAAGTAAGTTGTGCCGTGAGGTCGAGGATGGAAACTAAAAAAACAAAACAAACACATGCTATAATGTACAGAACAAAATATCGCCTCATTTTTCGTTTGATTTTGGGCTAGATGGGTAGTAAACATAGCTCAAAACTGGTAGAAGTACAGAGCAAGATGTAGGCAGCAGCAACAGCAGCAAACTGGAAAGCATAGTAGGAGGAAACAAAATTGGGCAGAATACTTTAGAATCGGAACCTGTAAGAGTTGCATTAAGCGACATTTTTAGTTTTAAAGTATTACCTGTATTATTATTCGGATGATTAGTTTTAAACACGTGTATCGTTTAAGAACAGAATTTAACGAAACCTATGCTAATAACTATAATTATGTGTATTGAGAAGTATTGGGGATTTTGCATTCTATCTTTCTTTCTTTTTGTATTACTCTATACTTTCGTCCTTTTCGCGACTCTGTTTTTCCGTGTATATCTTCGTTGTGTACCTTTTTTTCTCTCAGTTACATCGTAGAGTAAGACTATAGACAATAGGTTTGTTAGAGTGTTGTTGTGATAGTGCTAAAATACTACACCCCCCTTCCCCCTTCCTACCCTCCGCCATATTGTTCCGAAGAAAGTGTATTACTAAATTCAAGTTTGTTTTGCTGCAATTGTCGGAAGCCCTTAAACCAGAAATATCGAACAACGGATAAGTTAAAGAAAAATTGAAGCTTACACTCTCTCATATTAAAAAAAGGAAAAGCAAACGCAACCAAACAAACACTGATCGTATAGGATGATTTAGGAAGGGTAAAGTGTGTACAAGTCACAACAAAAAAGACATGTTATATTGTAAAAGCAAACGTTGAGAGGGGTTGAAATTAAAATAGTAACGGGTAAAAGGGAATGGGATAGCAGTGAAATGAGAAGCGGAAAAGTTAGTACATATAGTATCGTAAGAAGCATAACAAAACTATCCTTCACATCATACTGTTTTTTTTATTTTATAATAATTGAGAAGAAATGATGTTGTGATAAAATGTAAAACAGAAAAGGAAAAATAAGAACCACACAATCTGTCCAATGGGTACAGATGGGTCGGGACTCCGAGAAAAGCTTGGTTTGAGGATTTTATGGAAAGCAGGAAACCGAAAGCCGTAATAAACAGAATAGACATTCCCTTCCCGTGGTTAGCATAACAAAGGCCCGTGAATATCAATAAACGATATGATCAAATGTATTAGTGGTACATCGTGTGAAATGGAAACTAGTCCTCAATAGCGTTTGGACATGGACGTTCGCACGAACTTGTGTGAGGTTTCTTATAAACACATTTTTTGGTTAGAAGACACGCGTGTCCTCACCCCAATTTACCCAATTTACATACATAATTCCGAGAAATTGATTATTTGTACCACGTTGAACATAAAAATGAAAATCATCTGCAGATAATAATGAAGAAACACGAACCACACCGCAGGGAACAGATTGTCTAATAAGGATACCAGTTTAAAAAATGTGAACTGTTGTTTTGCATTTTCCTATCAAACAAGTGTATCCGTTTGAATATTTTCCCATGATTTCTGTTACATACAACCAAGTAAGAAAGCAAAGCATCATCCCGATAGAGAGGAGTGGGAGGCCGATGGAGGTGAAAAAACATTCCAAAAGATCGTATATAAAATAGCCAGGCCTACTGAATTAGATCCGTTGTTAGGCAGCAAGTGCGTCGTAAAATTGGAGCAAACAAACATTTGGGACAGAGAATCATATAGAGAAGGAATGCATTAATTCATCATCTCCAAAATTCAATGTGTTGTGCTATTAAGCGATAGTATAAATGCGCCATTTGTATACTATTTGCAGTGTATATCTCTCTCTCCCTCCCCGTACACGGATTTATATGTTTATAGTGTGAGAAAAGGGCCAAACTTAAAATGCAATCAAACAAAGAAAAAAGGAGAAGGTTACGCCGAATAAGCGAAGCATTCTCACCTTTCATCCAAAAATTCAGAACTATATTTTTGCATTTAGAATATGAGATGTATCTTGTAGAATTTGGGGCTAGTCTTCGTCTTCGTCGACAGGAAATAAAAGCGCGCCCAAGAAGGAAACTCACACACACACGTGTACGTACACACAACGCGTTCTCCATTGGGTGTGCTGTAAACATAAAAATATTACCGGAAAACCAAACAACAACAAACAAACAAAACGGACATATATGAAACAATGTAATGTGGCTGTCCTTTTACGTAAGGATCTGAAGGGCAGCTTCCCATACATATACACACTGTAAATGAAAAAGAAATAGAGTTGGTGTTTTATTGCTAGAAGACCGTTTGAAATATGATGCATGTGTTTTGTGTGGAGTGTGTTTCGAAGGCGAAAGTATAACCCCCATTTCCTCCCGGTCCAATTTCCTCTCTCCTTCAAAAAGTCCAATTTAACGAGAGCGTGCTAATACATTTCGTTTTTTTAACATATTGAAAAGATAAATATGAGAAATCTCTAATCCTTTCACACACCATCCGTTCCTCCCCGCGGTTCGTATTGGCCCGCCGTAATCATCTGTTACCACCTTTCAAGAGATTAATTGTACGGAAAGTGAAAACTCCGCTTCCCAGAGTTCAGTGAAAGCTTAACGTTCTGGCCTTGTCCAATGGCTATTCAGATATGTGATGAACATTTATTCCGTGGTTGTGCGGCGTGACAGTAATTGCACATTGCGTCCGTATAGAAAGATGACGCTCTCGAAACAAGCTTGTTCTGTGTTACTCTTGACCATTATCTTGTCGTTGAAAGGAAATTGGTGCGGTGAGCGCATACGAAGTGCAAACGAAATATCAGAACTCAATCCAGCGTTCTACCTGACAACCGAATTTATCCTGCATCTGAACGAACTCATCAAACAACTGGCTGTTTACTCGTTGGATGATACCATAGACTCCCGCGATACAATCGAGCATGCCGGTGATATGTGGAATCACACCCAAGCTGCGCTGGAAGAACTCGTTCACCGATCGGCATTTGTTGGAAGTAATATAACAAACTTTGCGCTACACGGTGCACTAGAAGAGATCCGGCTGGAAAAGAGCAACTTTATGATGCGACTGGGAAATGTCAAGAACGAAGTAGAAATCTCTGCTACATCACTGATCGATCGTTCAGGACAGTACCATGCTGCCAGTTCAGATGCCATGCAGCCAAGCGTACACCGGTTAACAAACGTATCGGCCAGACTACTGCACGTTCTGGAAGCAATTTCCATCGACAATAGCGACGGCACGGGAAGAGCCAACCCAACCAATGCTTCCATTGAATTGTTCCTTACCGTATGGGATCGAGCAATAGTGGACACTCAGCGGAACTTTAAAACTCAAATCGATCGTGCATTGAGACGCGTTAAAGCACAACTCTCCTCCCTGGATACGACAACCGCGTTGGGCCAATATCTGATGAAGTTAGCGGAGCTTTACGCGCTGTTTAAAACGGATGTTACGGCAAAGTTGGCACTGATAGCCACTTCCGTTCGTATGAAGATGGAAGATTATAGCACAACGATCGACAGCCAGTTAACCGCTGGCATCTCGGATTTGCTGCTCGCCGCAGGAACGTCTTCGGTGCATACGTTTCTTTACCTCTGCCTAAAACGTTACGTCTACTCCTACTTCGACGAATCGTTGGCGGTGGGTAAGTTACTGTACTGTGGGGAACCGGAAATAGCTACGCTGGAGTATCTGGTAACGGTGGCCGGACCTATACTGGAACGTGCTGCCGTCTCGGATAGTAGTGCGGAGAAGATGAGTATTATCTGCAGCTCAACGCCTTGCACTGATTTCGTAAGAATCGTTTATTATTTTATGTCGCATTTTATTCAAGCATTATTTTTATTCAACCATATCTTTGTTCAACTTTTACAGTACTCTACCTCTTTGGCCGATCAGATTTTACTGACGGACCAACGTATGCAAAGCTATTTGGCGTTCATTCATGCAGAACTAGCGGAGCTGGAGCAACAGGTAGAAGTTTGCGCTCATGCTACGGAGCTGGATATCGTCAATTACCTTTCAACGATCCAGACCAATTTTGCAACATGCTTAAATACAGGAAAAGTAAATTAATTACAACTTTTAAAATAAACTAATTTAATACATGGGTTGGTTGGTGTCTGTTGAAGTATTGCATCTGTTTCCATTATGCATTTTTTTTTCTTATTTTTCACATTTTCTTAATTTAACGACGGGGAAATCACATGTTCGGATCAGATGGCACGTGGTTAGAAAAAAAATAAAACTATATAGTAATCTTACCAAATATCCGCGGTGTGTATATATGTACCTTGAAACATTTAATACACATTCTGCTTGCTGTCATTCTTCGTTTTGTTGTGATATCTCTATTCTGCTGGGAAAGTCAAGAGACGACATCTTTTACATAACTTGTAGAGATTTGTTGTTTGTTTTGTGCTATTCTTTAGTGCTTGCTGGGTGCTTGAAGCTATTACTTGTAAAAAACGATGGCTTCGACCATAGAAAACTTTTACCAAAAAACGGCAACAGCAGGTAAGTGTCCCTAGGTGTGAAAGAAACGATGATCTCACACCTTCTTGTTGTTCCTATAGCTATGAAGGATTGGCCCAGGGATGCCGTGTTGTATCAGCCGTACGAGGAGGAACAGATCCTGCTGGCAGAAAATGCCAGCTGTCTTGCGGTACGCACCTATATGAAAATGCTAAACCTTCCGGTCGCTTTAGAACAGCGGGCTAATGCCGAATTCATGTCGCCCGGTGGCAAACGAACCAAGCTGCCCGTCCTGCGCGTGGAAAACTTTATTTATGCAGAATTTGATCACATCGTCACGTTTCTGGAGAAAAACTTTACCAAATCACTTAGCGCACCACTCACGCCAGAGGAGAAGGATCAGATGCGATCGACCAACTGTCTGGTAGAGCATCTGTTTACGACGGCCGAGCAATACATTAGCTGGGTTGATCCGGAGGTGCGCGATACGGTCACGAAGAAGCGAAACGGGTGTGTGTTTCCATTTCCACTCAACTACGTGCAGAACTGGCGCAAGGAGAGTGCGGTCAGACGGCAGCTCCGTATGGCCGACTATCTGAACGAGGGGCTGGATACTATCATTGGCGAGGTAGACCATCTGTGTCAGGATTTGAGCGTTCGGTTGGGCGATAAACGGTATTTCTTCGGGGACAGGTAAATGACCGAATGATGGAGGTGAATGCTAGTTTTTAGAAACTCATTATTATTCAATCTCTTTTTTTTTAAGCCCTACGGAATTGGATGCTCTCGTGTTTGGACATTTGTATAGCATCTTCACGATGAAGCTGCCGAACAATGTGCTAGCATTAACAATCCACAAGTACAGCAATCTGAATCAGTTTTGTAAAAACATCGACGAGACGTACTTCAGCGTGAAGGGAAAGTAACTATCACGTGGTTTAATTTGGTTTCAAAATACATGTGAGATGTTCCGATTGTATTTATGTGCCAAATTTAAAATGTCATGATCAGTTGAGAAAATTACAGCGAATTACGTTGTGTTCTCCATAAATCTTGCATTTTTTATTGAAATTCATAACATTAAGCTTGTTCTCCAAAATATCATTGATATCCATTGGTTTGTCCGTTTCAATAATTCTGCAACTTCAATCGCGGAACAATGTTCATGCTGGTCAGCTCCTGGAACAGCAGCTTACAAGCGTACGGCATCGATATCTTAGAAACGCTAGCAGACGAGCGACAATTGTGACACCAGGAGGAGTACGCCAACCGGCCACAAACATTACACACGTCCACATCAAACGCATCGGACGAAATCATCAACCGCTCCATGATGAGCATACTGGCCCCGTACGAAATCAAACAGTCACGCTCCATCTCACCCAAACGCAGTCCACCCTCCCGGCTACGACCCTGCGTTGGTTGGCGCGTCAGTACTGCTCGCGGTCCACGAGCACGTGCATGCATCTTGTCCTGCACCATGTGCTTCAGCTTCTGGTAGTACACCGGTCCGGAATAGATGTACATCTCAAGCGGTTCGCCCGTTATGCCCGAGTAGAACACATCCTTCCCGAGATAGTTAAATCCATGGTTGAACAGCTCGTCTTGCAGATCCTGACACTTGGACCCACCGAATGCGGTTCCATAGTGGAATTTACCCTCCAGCACACCCGCCTTACTTCCCAGCAGTTCAAGCGTTTTACCGACCGTCATACGCGATGGGAATCCGTGCGGGTTCATCACCATATCCGGTGACATGCCGTAATCGTTGAAGGGTAGATCTTCCTGATCCACAATCAACCCCGTCACACCTTTCTGGCCGTGGCGGGAACTAAACTTATCGCCAATCTCGGGACGACGTGTTTGACGTAAGAGAATCTTTACCAGGAACTCTTCCTCGTTGTTGGTGGATACAAGCACCCGCTCGGCGTAGCTTGGCTCTGTGCCTTTATAAGTGATCGGTACCGCACTGTACGCGATCGGTTGCTGGCCGGATTCTTTCTGCTCGATCGGGTTGTTGGATTTAACTGCTGGCATTTCCTTATTCACCATCGTCTGCTTGCACGTGAGCCGTTCACCCGGTGACACGATACCATCCGTATCGAGACACTCGTGCTTGGCAATAATCTTTCCTGTGACACCATCCTTCATTGGGCCCATGATACGATCGAACGTTTGGTTGCTGTAGCGCTTGATTGTACACTTACTGTTCTTGTACACGAGGCACCGACCGTAGCCTCGATCGATTGAAGCTTTGTTGAGAATGAGTGCATCCTCGATATCGTACCCAGAGTAGCTCATAACGGCAACCGTTGCATTTTGTCCCGCTGGCAGCTTATCGAAATTTGTCAGCTCAATCGTTCGCGATCGTACCATCGGGCTCTGGGGATAAACGATGTTGTACATTAGCGTGTCGATGCGGTTCTTTTGATTGTATCCGATTATGCCCATCGCTTGCTTTCCCATCGCACATTGGTACGTGTTACGAGGGCTTTGGTTGTGGTGCGGGTACGGTACCAACCCGGCACACACTCCCAGCAGTGTGAATGGTTCAATTTCCAAGTGTGTTGTCTTTTCTGGATCAATGTCACGCTCCTGGTACGCAATAAACGAATCATTTTCCTCATTCACGTCGAGATACTCGATCAGTCCGTCGTGTAGAAAGTCATCAAATTTACGCAATCCAAGCTTCATCTGCTCGAGATGTTCCTGGAGTACTAGCGGTCGTCCTGCCTGCACGATAATATACGGACGGCACAGTCGTCCTCCATCGGTGTGAATGTACACGCAGCGCTGCGTAAACGAGGTATGGATCGATACGAACGCCCCGATCAGACCGCGGCGACGCATCATACGGAACACCTCCACCAGTCGGCGGTAAGCAATCGTTACACCCAATATGTTTCCGTTGATGAACACCATGAACACTTTCGGGTTGTTGATTGTTTCTCCACCCAACAGGCGAATATCTTCCACGCCGGCATTGTACGCCAGTCGTATCACCGGTTCCTCATCAACCTCGGTCGTGATGTGCGTCATAAGGGCCAGATTTTTTACCAACCCGCAAGCTTCACCTTCGGGCGTATCAGAAGGACAAAGCATACCCCACTGGCTAGGTTGCAGCGAACGTGGTCCCGACACTTTGCGCGTTTTTTCAAACTGTGAGTTAACGCGCGTCATCATACCTAGGGCGGAGATGTAGCTTAGCCGCGACAGGACCTGCGTGACGCCCGCCCGTTCCATCTTGAATCGCTTGATGGTCCAATTTCCCGTCGAAATGGCCGTTTCCAGCCCAGCCGTAATCAGCGCCTCGCGCATATGCTTTCCCACATCGAACTGAGCTGCCTTAATCTTCGGAATGTTCTTATCCGCAATCATCTTCAACTCCCAGTTAAACCGCTTGAACAGATCTTCAAACATCAGGGACAGCAACGAACCGGCCAACTCCAACCGTTTGTTGCCGTAGTAATCTCGATCGTCCACGGCACTGCGATCCAACTCGGCAGCCATCACGCGACGTATCATAAGTGCCACATAGATTGCCTTCACCTGAAAGTTAAAACTCGGTACGGGCACGTGCGCCAGGATCGTTGTGGCCAGCAGATCCCGTGCCTCATCGGCGGTGGTTTTATACTTCGTTGCGGCCGTTGTAAACCGTTTCGCAATCAGCTTCGAGCCCATATACTCCAAGGCACGCTGCTGGGTAAACACCTTATGATTGGCCGCTTCCAACAGAGACGGTGCAAAACGCTTCTGCGTCTCCGGATCGATCCCGACCAGCTGCATTATCTCTTGATCTGACGCAATGCCCATCGCTTTAAGGATTATGGCCACCGGTATTTCCTCCGTCATGGAATTGTGCTTCAGATAGTACCGGCCATGCTTCGTCAGCAGGATGGTGCGTGATTTTTTCTCATGCGTTGAGCTCGTCACCTGACACTGGATCACGTTGTTGTAATCTTCCGTAATCATTTTGTTCCAGCTCAGCTGCTCCTGGATAAGAATGACCTTCTCCGTCCCACGGATGATAAAATAACCGCCTGGATCCATCGGACATTCGTTCACCTTCGATAGTTGGTAGTCGGATTTGCCCGTCAGTACGCAGTTTGACGAGCGAAGCATTATCGGCATGCGTCCAATTAGCAACCCATTCCGGACGACTCGCTGCGTTCCGCGCGTATACTCAATGTCGACGGTAATCGGTGCCGAGTAGGTCATGTCCCGTAACCGACACTCGTGTGGTGTGGTTGATTTCGTATTGTTGAAACCCTCCTCAACGTCCGGTTTGCCGACGTGTACGTTGAGGTACTTCAGATAGAAGCACGGATCGGCATCACTCTTCACCTCCTGGTTTGCCTGCACAATCTTTTTAATGTCCACGTTGATAAAGTAGTTGAACGAATCGATGTGCTGCTTTACCAAACCCTTCACCTGCAGGAACGCCGGTACAAGTTTCCATTTCTCCTGTAAAGGAAATTTCGAAAAGGTTTACACTGACACGTTCTACGTAGATTTGCATGATTAAATGTGCATGTGTGTTTTCCTTACGAACCTCTAGGGCACGTTGCACTTTCTTGTAGTTTTTGCCTTCTTCCTTCCAATGTTTCTCCTCGGCATGCATCTTGCCGACTATAGAAACACTACACCTACAGTTAGTTACAAGTTATAAGTGAAAAATATGTGTATTTTTCTTTAATTTTACTGATTCTTCACAACGAGGCTCAATGCGCAACTAGAACGTGCTTGGTTGTAAACAACATTTTGACGTTTCGTGCCGGTCAGTCCGGACTGGCGAACTACATTTGCGAATGTAAGTGATGGAATATCTTTCTACACGGATTCTTTATTTCACGAAGAGATGACATAAGGTAAATAAATAACCTAAGTTGCAGCCAGAAACACAACTGATCATAAAAAAATGAAAATGATAATTTGAAATTTTCCGGATTTTAAATCTTGCTTTGACACCACTGATGTAAACAACGTGTGATACAATGATTTTCGAGTGGATTCGAGCAGTTCCTTTGCTGTTGAATATGCTGTACAAACCTTGATTTTTACTGAAAATGAAAAAAATCGACGATTTTCTCAATATTTACCTGTTTTTTAATATTCTATTCGTATATTTATTACTTTGCAACCCCTATACAAGAATAATATTATAACAACATCTGTCAATTTTACAAGAACTTATACCGATCGTAAGACTAAGCCCATTCGTCTCTCTCTTTTGTTATGCTCGTTCGCAACAACATGCCAACAACATACCCTGCTGCAACAGTACCACAGCTGAAAGAGGGGGAATAAAGAAAAAAAATACCAGTCCCATGTACGATCAAATACGATCGTCGTCTAGTTTAGTCATACTTTCACATTCATTCGGTTAGGATTGCTTTACTACAACAAATATTGAAGTAGTTGTGCTGATAGAGTGATCGTTTCTTGTGCATTATATGTTTATAGTTACGAAGAAAATTATCCCAATAATACGGCTATTTTCGTTCAGGTGTTCATACGTTCAGATTGCACGAATTGCGTGTATGAGATCTAATGCCGTAACACCCTGCTGATCAATTGACTTACTGACACGGATTGAAAGCAGTGCTGCATTATGCGTTCACAACCAGTGTTATAGTTTGGTGTCGATTCGTGCCTGGAATACGTGCTAATTAGTGTCACCTCAACAAATCAAAACGAAGCACATAACAGACGATCCAGCGCTGCTTTTACTTGGTAGCATTGCGTGACATTTATTTTGCCATAACCTTGATAACGTTTCCTTCGCACACCACTCGCAAACGACGAGGAGCGCGATGATTGAGCGAGTTTGTGCATAAATAATAATGCCATGGCATAATGTAAATCCATACTATACCGTAACTCGTAAAATAAACCCCATTAGGCTTTAAGGCGAAACTGATTCACCGTAGCACTGCAAAACATAAGGAGAACAAAATAAAACATCACCTGTGTGCTCATTTTGTCCACGTGCAAAACGTAGTCGTGCATGAAACTCCCCATTTTTGCGTCCGTGATCTGTGATGTGAAAAATGTACCACCATCATTAACGGGGTACTACTGGCACTGCACAACGGATACAGAAGAAGAAAAGGCGTTCCGGTTAAATGGTCCGCTTGTGTATGTGTGTGTATTGAATTAATTCAACAACAACACAGTGAGACGTGTGATTATGTGTGGCTGCGAAATGCGGCTTGATAGGAAAGTGAAACAAGGTTTGATACGAAAGATTTGCGCGAGCGTAAACGTGCGATAAAGCGACGAACCCTGCGCCCCAACAAGGGTGGATACTACTGCTATGATCAATCGATGCGATTCTTCTTCGTGTAGTGAAGTGAAGTGTATCGACGATGAAAGGACCGAAACCCTTACGGGCATTGACGTACGGGACTGGTTGAGCTAGGCGCCGGCTTTAAATGGAGTGGATAATTGATCCGCACTTGATGGTAGAGCTCGAAGTGTAGAAAGTTATCAAGTGCCGATCGAGCGAAATTAATTTTATTTGCTTAGATTTCTTTCATGGAAATACAATTGTTTTTGTTGGGCCTATTACCATGACTATGACAAGTAATTACTGAGACACAAAAGCAATTTCAAACGATCTTAAGAACTCATATGACATGAATAGAAGAATGACATGAATAGATTTTTTTCTTTTACATCTCACGAAGCTTGCAATGGAACTGAAAGTCTTTAAATTTAATTATCAACGGCGAAGTGCTTTCGAAGATCAATTATTATTGGCTCATTTTCTTTGGTTCCAATCGTAAGAAATCAATCATGTTTGTGTGAGACAACTCGGCCACAGAAATGAATGTCATTGAATAGAAATAAGGATTTTTGTTATAAGTGACCAAAATCGTTGATTATTTCCATCTTAAATATTCGTTACGGAGTACGATTCCAATGAAAACGATCGTGATCGCCGAATGACTTAGCAACAACTAAAAAAAACCGGACTGTGAAACCGACCTGCACGCGGCTAAAGAACAACTAGTTTAAGCACAGGCGAACAACAGTACATTTACTTTCCGTTTCATGCAACCGTACCTGCGTATCCATCGTTTCAGCACCAGCGTGAAGTGATCGGTACCGGCTGTTCGATTATCCGGAAAAGAGAACAAGCAGCATGAACGTCAAGGTCAGCGAATAATGTCCGCACACACCCAACGGTCCACCAACGAAGGCAAGTCGCAGGCGGTCGCAGTTTTGTGGTTTGCAGCCCCAAGTGTGCCGTGGGATACACGAGTGTGAATGCCTAGAAGCTGGATTGATTTACAGTGCGACTGAAAACGTTTTAGAGAAGAAAAAGTGTAAACCAGGAACCAGTGTCGTTCTGTCTTGCGTGGAACAATGAAACAAAAACGTGGCAGTCGGCTGGTGAATGGGTTGGGTCTAATTGTATTGCTTTCGATAGGGTGGGTGTCGGTGTGTCCACCGAGTGCCCACGCAGAGTACATACCACCTGGACCGAAATATAAATGCCCGGAAAAGTAAGTACTAGTGTTAATAAAACAAAAAAGCCATTGTCTTCAAATACAAAGTTGATACAAAATACATGCAAATACAAATCAATTATCCTAAACAGCACACGTCCTTCACTGGTACATTTATTTAGTGCCATCTATTGAGTACTAGCGGTACTAAATTGTAAGCTTTTTTTATTCAAAATCCTTTCCCCAACCCTTCAGAACGAAACTCATCTATCCCTGCATTTGCACACACGGCACCGACGATGGAGTGTTTATACAATGTGAAAACTCTAACCTGGCCAGCCTTTCGGTGGCGTTCATCAATTTGGCCAGCATGAACATACCAATCGTGCAGCTTCGCCTGGAACGATGCAAAATCAGTAAGTATTGGCAAGTGTTTGGCAATCCTTCCCCCAAATTTACACAATCCAGGTCAGACCGCGGGCAATGGCACAAAAAGAGATAAAGAAAGAGAAGTAAGAGTTGCATTTGCACAAATGCAATTCAATCCAGAGCTCGCTAGCCAATTGCTCCACAGACAGCAGCAATCCATTTGCCTGTTATTCTGCTCCCCATATGATGATCATTGTTTTTTCGTTATCGCTTGATATACTTTTGCTGCCAAGTGTGGTAATGTGGCATTGTTTTCACCTCCCGGTAATGTGCTGGTGGAGAAAAAATTATCTTCATGAGAGGTCACACTTGAAACAGCTGTTTGCTTTTCGCACTCTTACCTGTTTGCACCGAAGGTTGGAAAGATTGGCAAAAATTAAGGTAACGAAACACATAAACATGACATGACTGGCTCGTAAATCGTCTAAGCTTGGCTGCACAAACCTTTCGGTTTTTGTGGCCTTTCGTTGGTGTCAAAAAATTTACGTTTGAAGTGACCCTGGTACTAAAAAAAGTAATTATGATGGAGTCCAATTGGATTGTGAGAAAAGTTATCTAAAAGTAGTTAGAGCTGTCATAGTTATGATTGTGAGCGATCGTCAGTTATCCTTAGTTTTCTTTTAACTTTCCCGTTACAAGAAAGCGCACGTGTAATAGGATTATCTGCCGTAGGAAATGAACCAAACCAAAAACACACATATACACATAATTTGTTCACTTCCAGTTCCCTGTTTGTCTGTCTAATGCTTGCTCGTTTGAATCGAGCACCAGGCAGGGGGACTAGATGCGAGAAAGCATCTAGTGTGTTTGTTGCCGTAATTGTTTTAATACATTTCTCTATATCTTTACTACACCACTGCTTTTCCCTCCAACCTGGACGTCGAAAAAATCGCTTTCGGTGGGAAAAACATAAACGAAAGAAAACAAAAACAGTACTACCACCCATAGGAAAGTTTCCCCTGGCCACAGTGGCCACAAACGAAGAAAATGTGGAGCAAGTACACCAAGACTGTTGTGTCGTTTTCCACTCTATTGTACTTCCATAACAAGGTTAAAATAAGCTCCTTTTGTCGAAAGGGAGTATGCTCCAGAAAGATGGGTTTGTAGGATTTAAAAAAAGCGTTTCTTGAAAGTGATAAACACATATTCAAACGCATATAAACAGTTTTAAATACCTGCACCCTTTCTTTCAAGAAGAAATATAAAACTGACACCATCTTCTTATCAAGTGCGTATCAAACAATCTGTCAGAAAATTAGAAAGTGGTTTGCATGAAATGTGTGTCCGGCAGCACCTAAGCAGGCGACTGTTGATGACACTAATGTATGCATACTTGCGCCGAAGAATTAAGAATGCAAATGCAACCCTCCACACCTCGCAGCTCGATCAATGGGCATCAAGAGGCATTTCGTTTGTTTGTGTGTATTTCGTCCACAGCGATCTTTTAAAATGTGGCTTAGTTCCGTTGGATTTAAAAGTGAAATTAATGTGCTCAAAGTTTCTCCCCCGGATTGTGCGGAATCGTGGTCAAAATCGTGTTTAGCTTTAAGCAAAGCTCACACAAAACATACCTCCCTCCCCACCCAGGTTGCAGGGCTGCTAGTATCCCTTGGAGCCTAAACTCTCGAGTGTGACAGACCCTGCCTGGGCCCTTCTATTGACATGGTCGATTGATCGTCGCCATCCGGGTCAAGCCTTCCGAGTCGGAAAAGTGAAAAACAAAGCCGATGTTTACGTCCACCGACATGGCTCGTAAAACCGTAGTGACAACTTACTCTAAACGCGGCCCATAAAGCGGAAAGGGCTGACAGGGCATTTATTTGTAAGTAAAATATGGCCACACCCTTTTTAAAGGGTTTGTTTTTACAAGTTGGCCGTTTAATAATAAGTTTATTCACTATGGAATATCTCTTTTATGACCTGTAAGTGCGAGCGGTTGTAAAATGTTTTCGTGTTTATGAGACGGTAGAATGATCGTTGCCCTCTAAAATTATATTTATTTCACGCAAACCTCTCATTCTATTTTCAGAAAACCTGTTCGGAACACTACTGCACAGACTGCCGGTAAAGCATCTTCACATTACTGACACACCGCTGGCCAATATAGCCGATCATGCCTTCTACGGGATTAACGATACCCTCCAGGAGCTACATCTTGTGCGCACGGAAATGACACAGTTCCCCACGGAAGCATTCAAAATTCTTGGTCTTCTAAAGGTGCTCAACATGGATGGACATAAGATCGAGCTACTACCGAAAGGATCATTTGCGGGGGCCCAGTTCGAGGGAAGTCTGGAGAAGTTACACCTTATTAATGGCTTACTGGGAGAGCTTGCTGCAGATATATTCGGTGTAAGTTGTGCAAGAGAATTTCTTAGAAAAAACACGCGGGTTCTCATAAAAAAATAATTCACAGAGCTTGAAAAAAGTGAAAACGCTCGATCTGCACGGAAATCAGCTTCTAGCACTGAAGAAAGGACAATTTAAAGGGATGCGTGAGGTGGAGATACTAGATCTGAGCTACAACAATCTCACCAAGCTTGACGCTACACACGTGTCTGACCTGACGAAGATGACCTGGTGCAATGTGTCGCACAATGCATTGACAGAAATCACAAGGTTCTTTAAAATACTTTCTCACCTAAGGGTCAAAACTAATCGTGTTACGCTTTTCCAGAGGAACATTTGCCCGTAACACGGTGCTGCGTGTGGTCAACATGGCCGCCAATGCAATCCGAAAGATTGATGCCAACACATTCCGGGGGATGCGATTTTTGCGACGGCTCTATCTGAGCGACAACATGATAAGCGATGTCGGGCGGGGAACGTTCGGCTCGGTCACGCGCATCGGTACAATCGATTTGGCACGCAATCGCATCAAGAAGGTGGACTTTCAAATGTTCTTCCAGCTGAACTATGTTGAGGTAAATGACAGACAAGACAAGTACGTGGCATAACACAATTCAAAACATACTCGGGTTTTCTTTTGTCTTTCTTTAGTTGATCGATCTAGCTGAGAATGAAATAACGGAAATTCAAAAGGACGCCTTCAAAGACATCTACCTAACGCATATTAATATTTCACACAATCGCCTAGAAACGATTGAGCCGAAATCCTTCATCAACTGTGCCAACATGACCGTGCTCGATCTGTCCCACAACCTGATCCGCTCCATCCCACGGACCGCTTTCGACGAAACAACGTACGCAACGGAATGGATCATGACGCACAACCTGCTGACCAACATGACGCAGCTACCACTCTCCAACATGACCGGGCTGAAGATCCTCAACGTGTCGTACAACAATCTTGTCGAGATACCGAAAAACACTTTCCCGAAGCTGTACGAGCTGCACACGATCGATTTGTCGCACAACAACATTTCCCACATCTACAATGCCGTCTTTCAGAATCTGCTCTCCCTGCGCAACCTGAACCTTACCCACAATGCGCTGGAAAAGATTGGACCATCCACGTTTGGCACACTGCCAACGCTGCTCGAGCTGGACCTAAGCTACAACCGTTTGCGCGACATTACGCGCGGTGCACTTGCAAAAACGACTGGCCTTCGCTATCTGCACATGCAGCACAACAAGCTGGAGAAGGTGTTCCAGATACCGATCTCGTTGAATGAGCTTAATCTATCGCACAACGAGATTGCTGAGATACCGGAGAAAACGTGGCCCACGATGAACTCACTGCTGGGGCTTGACCTTAGCTACAATCGGTTAGGGAATAATCTCGCTCGTGGAAGCTTTGCAGGGCTACTAACCCTGCAGCGGTTGCATCTAGTGTCGAACGGAATTTCCACCGTACCGAAGGATAGCTTTTCCGATCTAGGTACCATGCAGTATCTGTACCTAGCGCATAACAACATCACGGAGCTGCCTAAAGGTGCGTTTGGAAGTTTGCCCATCCTCTTCGAGCTGCAGCTAACCGATAATGGGTTGGAGCGGGTGACCGAGCGTGCATTCGATGGATTGCTGCAGCTACTCACGCTCAACATGTCCAGCAATGTGCTACGATCGGTGCCGAATGGTGCATTTCTGGGGTTGGTTTCGTTGCGACGGCTCGATTTGTCGCACAACCTGCTCAGCACGATCGACAACAAGACGCACGGCTTATTGGACGATTGTCTCAGTCTGGACGAGGTAAGTTGAATGATACAAGATGTGCAGCACGTTTGTCCATTATGATGATTTCTTTCCAATTCCAGCTTAATCTGAGTCACAATCGGGTAAGCTTCGTAACGAGAAAGACATTTCCATCGGATCCCTACATTCCCTATCGTCTGCGATCGGTCGATCTAAGCTACAATACGATGTCGATCGTAACTGGAGATCTGAAGGTTGGCACCGGCACCCTTCACCATCTCAACCTTTCCCACAACAACATTAAAGAGATCCGTCCGAATGTACTCGGCAATTTGACATCACTACAGTCACTGGATCTTTCCTACAACGAACTGACCAAGCTGGAGAACGAAGTCTACAGAATGCCGACCAACTTGACCATCCTCCATCTGCACAACAACAAGCTTCGGAATGCGTCGTACGATTCGCTGCTCAAGCTAAACAATCTCACCATGTTGGATCTACGCTCGAACGAACTAACGCGCTTCGAACCGGAGTTGGTGAGGCGTATGAAAGTCTCCAACCTAACGGTGGCCCTAGGTACAAACCCGCTGCAGTGTGATTGTTACATGCGACCACTATTCCATCATCTCCGGTTGCTTCCCTCGATCGGGGAACTGTATCGGGAGTTGGAGTGTGCCACCCCAAGCTCACTTGCCGGCGAACGACTGTACAACGTGACCGATGAGCTGTTGGCGTGTGTTCCAGCCGTTGAAGAAGACGCTTTCCGTCCGCTACCGGATCTACGGTTCCGTGAGATTGCTTAGTAAGTGTAGTGGGAAGGGTTGATCACGGTGAAAACAAAGCCGCTCCTAACCTTGTTCTTTCCTTTGGTTTCCGTTTTTTCTTTTGCAGCTTCCGTGGCCAATTGGTTGTGAACTGGTACGTTGCGGCCACGACCGATGTAGCCGATTTCTACGTGTACATTCGGGACCGTGAAAATCGGATCATCGTCGAGCGGACGGTACCGTACAGCAGCCGATCGCTGGCAATCGATGGAGCGGACATTAAACCACAAGGCGATCCGCAGCTGGAGCTGTGCGTGCTGGCAAAGTCAAGCGATGGTGCGATCAACTTCCTCGACACCCAGTGCGTACCACTGCCGACGGATCTGGAGGCGGTCAAGCGGCAGTACAACGCACAGTACAACTACAAGTACCCGCTCAATCTGGCCAAGGCCAGTGCTCGATCGCGGGCGGGCAGTGATATACGGATATGGGCGGGGCGTTCGATCATAATTCCACTGCTTCTCGCATCGTTCGCAACCTTCTAATGATATTAGCCGCCGACTCGAAGCGTGGCTGTATTTATTGTGCACTCCTCGTAATAGCTTTAAGAATTTTGTCGTGAAGTAACTAGCTTTAGTTTATCAAAATTGTATAAATGCGAGCTTCCAGTGACCGTCGTTTGCGGTAGAAGGCACTGATAGTGTTTAATAGATGGAGATTATACAACACACCGCTAAGTAACACGTGTTTTTTTGATCAAATTTTGCAACACTGTCGCTTTTTGGATCATTGCAACAAGTGCTTTCACTTTTACCGACGTCAAAACAAGGGCGACACTCGTTTAGGAGTGTTAATTTGTTGCTGCCGGTGAGTTTTACCACTGGAAACTGTCGTTTAACGAGCGCCGCATGGTTCATTCAGGCAGGTAAGGCTGAAGGTAACAAGCAGTCACGCCGTTGGACACCGATAACTACCGACTTCCTGATGGTTTTGTGAACCAAAATCCCCTTATCGCTCGAGAAATCATTCGTCATGGGTCAGCTATCTTTTGGTCGTGATAAATGCATGCAAGTGCGAAAATACCAAGCACATCGCCTTCGACTGGTACGAGATGCGGCAGTTCGAGCATCTCTTATTAAAAATTGCGCTGTGTGTCGCTAATTAATGATGATGGGTATGAAACGAGCGGCAATTAAATGCCGAAAAAGGCTAATGGGACAGAGGTTTGCTAGTTGACGTGCTTCAATGATAAGTTGTTGCTTTACGACGATGGTACCAGATTAAGCCTCTTGCGACCGGTGATGGTCAGCTGGAAAGTGGTGATTTATTTTTCTTTCAAACAATTGTCAATTCCACTCATATTGGAGTGAATTTTTTAGTTGGAATTTAAAGATACAAACAAAGCAAAGAAAAGAAAGCAAATTTAAATCATATTTGAAAAGACTTGATGCTTTTGCTAAGAGTCTGAATTTATGCAAAAGGCACATCCAACATTAAATTAATGATTTAATCATAGATCGAATGTTGAAAGAAAAAGTTTTTACGCTAATATGAAGAAAATAGTTAAAATACGCTAAAAGCGAAGAAAACCACTATCATTTACATTAAAATCATGTAGCACGCCACAAATCCACAGCTCAACACCAGCAAGGTATTATTGTGTTAGCCCATTTCTTTAACAATCATTTGCACTGAATGCAAAACTAAGTAACTATTTACGCTTCCGCCAATTACACGGAGCGAAAGAGCACAAAAAGAGCTTCTGCACTTGCAAATATATAACCGTTTGCCACCTCATCTTGACGGAAGAAAGAAAACGAAACACCACCTTGACAAAACTATTCCACACCCGGGGATGGAGGGAGGAAAAGGACTCCGGATCCGGATGCCATTTTACACCCCGTCACCACGGCGGCGTACCACTCCCGGTACCCGAAGAAAGCGGAGACACAAACACACAAATCTGACAATTTTTCTTTTCTGCTCCCTTCGCCTGTTCTTTGCGGGCACAACAAAAGCAATAACGACGATGGCGCGACGATGCCAATGACAAAGACGAGTGATTGTTTTCCTGTTTCTCTTTGGTCTTGCCGGTGTTATCGCGGAAACGGGAAAACAGCCACTCTGTCACCGGGAAAGGGAAAACATTCGCCACCATTATAACGCCACCGTGGGGAAGGTTCGCAAAAAAAAACGAAGAAATATGCGCCGTAGCACATTGACCGGAGTGTTTTGACATTGATGAAATATGTCCGCTCCGTTTGACTTGGAATGATATTTTTAACCAAACATATACAAACACTTTTAAAATGAAGAACAATTACGTGAAAAATATTTTAAGGTTTTTGGGTAAAAAATAAACTTCAAAATGTTTGTATTGAAGTTAGAATATGATGAAAATCAGTTGGATCAATCGTCAACGAAAAAACAAACAATACCTAGTAGGACAGAAACTTTACACATCTCTTTTTGTTATTTGAAGTTATTTTTTGTATGATCTTATAACTCCCACAAGTCTCTTCTTTTGGTTTCCTTAATGTAATACACCCTCTTGCAACTTAAAGAATCAATAAGCTAGTGATGTAAAACATCATTTAGGGGTTTCTTCTAATTTACTACCTAATGTTACATTTTATTGCCATTTCACTGCTAAATTACACTTCGCAGTATTACATTTTCATTCAATTCCACCCCACACAATAGATCCACCTGCTCGCCCTGTTATACTCCCGCTACGCCTTCCCTTCACTTCTGCACATATTTGTTCTCGGATTTGATTAAAGTTAACCTTACCAACACCTTTTCCCAACTATATCCCAACAGCCCAGTACTAAAATGCTCATTGTACACTTCTGCAGCATCTTCTCGCCACACTGCAGCGTGGCTGAAGTGTACGCAAAGGGGAATGAAACCGGCCACCAAATTACACACCGATGTGGAGAAGAGAACGTTCCGAATGAGCACGTAAAATGGATCGTATAATGAAGTATGGAGGAGGGGGATAACGGGTAGAAAGAAGAAGTTAATGAAAATTTGCAATTTATTTTGCTCTCTAGTTGCAAGGATTGGTTTTCCTTGGTAAAGACAGGACAATAAGATGATTGCACTTTCTATACAGCAGACGGTTTAAGAAATAAATACGTTTAACAATAAAGAATGGATTAGTTACAATAAATTGTTATAAACAGTAAACTAATATAACCTACAGCATCAATATCGCTATGTTTCTACCCAAAATCTTTTCAACTGATGTTACAATGTAGAAATGATTGAAATTTGTGCCTCAATATCATGCCATTTGTGTGAAACTTTTTAATTGTAAATAGTTCCACTCGTGTTACCCTCCCTGCTGCTGCTCCCCCACACAAAACCACTGTTCAGTAAACATGTTATTAACTTTTACATTTAACCGCTCGCAGCTCCACACCAAAGCGTGCTCGAAACGACAAAACCTAACGTCCAAACAAATCGGCACACCGCAGTTTGTGCCCACACGAACGTGAATTTCACTAAGCCATCTCGACCATATCGAAGACAAACAAAGCCAGAGCCAACCGAGCGACACACACAAAAACAAAGCATCATTTCCGCTCAAACAGAACCCAACGGGGAAAAGGGAAGTGTGAGAAATGTGAGGCGGAATGGAAATCTCTTCGCTGCCTCCACATTCCCACACCTGACCTGACCGTATCATTCCGAATTCTAATCCATTCTAAAATCCGTCCACATCGATCGGTCGACCGGGCAACACATTTTCATCGTCGTTGTCGTCCTCCACAGGATTGCAAACATTAATCTACACTCCACAAACGCGTTTACAAACGCAATTCCTGTTCATGATTTCTTTTGCCCGTGTGTTCCCCTTGTTCCACCCATCATCCTTTCCGGTGGTGTGGTTCCCAATTGATTGTTGCATGGCATAACAAAGAAACTGTGCGCCCGGGAAAATCGTTCGCCCACTTTACAATCTGGCAAGCTCTTGTGATGGTGCGGCCATCTTTCCAACTACCACCCAACAACTCCCAACCTCCAACAACAACAAAAAAAACGGAAGGCAATTCTCCATCATCCCTTTCTCTATCACACCGGAGAAAGGTAAATAGATAACCTACAAATCAATTGTATTACTTCGCTTGTATGTGCAGACACACACACACACACACACACACACA
>KB674969.1:9264-22712 GCA_000349165.1 Anopheles christyi | reverse complement strand
GAAAAGTACAGGACAGCGCCGCTCCATGTGTAAGTCGGAGCGGGCTCCGGAGCCGTTGGTGCAGTTCCGAAACCCCATCAATACTGCACACGCAGGGCTGTTGAGCTCAGAGTTCCCAACTTACTTTCTCAAAATGCTAGAAATTGATTGTTTTTAAGGGTCTCCATCGGTATAACAAATTACCAAAAGAAATAAAGTATACGAGTAGCTTACAAGGATTCAAACGCAGATGTCCTTGTCACGTACAACAAACTCGCATAACATAAGAGACAACATACATTTCAGACGCGCGTGAGTACACAGTGACAGCGAAATTACACTTGGAAGAGTTTACCGTTTGCACACAGTCTGGGAGGTCACAACAGGATTCATTCCTTGATGATTGTACGTGGCCATTTCATGATATATAACCTTCTTGCTGCTTCGGAAGGTAGCTTCGTAAAGGATTCTTGGGTATAGTCGATGGAATGGCCTCAGCTTTCACTTGATGGAATTATGTTAGTCTTCTTGGGTGTGAGTATGACTCGGTGAGTTCTTTTCAGTTATGTGTGATGTCTCCGCTTGCTCGTTTATTATAGTATTGAATCACATTCGTATAATAATATTTTAAAGATACTTCCATCCTTCTCAACCCTGTGCTGGGGTGAGGGGTTGGACTAATCATCATCATCAATATAACAACATGCCTTGTTTTCGTCATAACATTTTGTACCAGCGTCCAACGATTCCTTCCTGAGACTAAACTATGACACGCGGTACTTATTTGAGTTGTTTTATAAATAACAAAACATGTTATTGCAATCAACTGAATGGCAAATGTGTATGACAATAAACAACATAAAAATAACTTACCTTTGCAATTTCATAAATTTCGGCATCTGCATTTTACTGGAGCGACTGAACCAACCTCAATCGAGTAATCATCTGGTATCTTGCTTTATTTTAGTACTTGTATACCGCATTGCTGACTATTTCTGTACAACATTAGCTCTCCGTTCTTCAACTTTCAACATTAATTACCACACGTATGTAGTTAATCGATCGGCATATGTGGCAAATAAGTTTCCATGACGTATCGAATATATGTACAATTTGTTTTCCGCTCGGCAGCGAAACAATCTATCAACAGTTGGTCTACCGACTGTGTATCTTTCATATTATTCGAAATGTGTCTGTTTGGTACATTTCTACATCAAACGAAAGGGTTTAAACCACCCAACGAATCCTGCCAGTTTTTCCTACCAGCAAATCATTGGTTGTTTTAAACTGTCCTCATCGGCTAGCTGAATTATTGACTTTATGAGAAAAGAACGACCTAAAATGTGACTATTTAGGGATGTTGCGTGGCTCTTTAAAAGCATTTTTAGTACGGTCGAAGAAATTGCAAATTGATGGCAGTAGTAAAATTAAAACTATCTTTCAATTACTGTGCAAAGCCTGTCAACGCTTCAATACGTTTAAATCCGTAGCCTTCTAAATTATGTTTTGCGACCTGCGGTTATGTAAGGCGCTCGCTATTTTTCTACTTACTGTTGCCACTATCTGTCAACTGCGAATGAGTTTGTTCTTATGACTTATTGCATATTGCTTATTGTGGTAGCACTCTCAATATTTTCAGTTGTATTTCTTGCATGACTCGCTTCACACAGCTCGTTCGATGTGACACATCCACTAGCGCTAAATGGTACCGTTTCGGAACTTACCTGATGCTGCAATTGCTGAATGTTCAGGGGTATATTTCCTTCTATACCGCCGGATATCGACGACGGTGGCGAAGCCGTTGCCAATAAGCCAGTGTAGAGATCGTCGAAAGAGTGCGTCTGACTGCTCAGGGACGATGAGATGCCATCAAACACCGACACCGATGAGGCCGGACTGTCGGCCGTAGCAGGGTACAGGATCGACCCAGCAGAAGAAATAGGCGTACCGTTCTGCTGTAACCTGTGCTGTTGAATGCTCTTGCTCGAAGGGGTTCCAATCGGTGGTTGCTGCGGTCGTTGCAACTCATCACCACCGATGCTGACTCCACCGGGGTTGCCTTCTTCCACAACGTTGGAAGTGCCGACCGTTGATGATACTAATCCACTTGTTGAATTATTACCCCCTGCTGGTTCTCGAGTCATTTGCATCTTGCTTTTGTTGCTATTGCCACTCGATGCATGAAAGTAATAGTTGAAACGTTCGAGCGATTCCAGATCCCGCTCGTTCGTTTCATGCTCGCCCACACTAACTATCGGTTGTTTCGTTGCGAAAAAGTTATCTAAGCAAAGGTGAAAAAGGCGTAAAGATCGCACCGAGAAAATAAAATCACAAAAGGGGCCTCATCCCAGAGTTGCGGTTGAAAAAAGGGTCCCCTCACGTAATTATTCCCTTCCCCTAGTTTTTTTGCCCCATTCAAAAACGATTCACGACCGCGTTAGTTACCTCCGAAATCCCCCTTCAGTTGCTGCTGTTGTGACTGTAACTGCAAATCTTGCATCTGCTGCTGAAGCTGTCCAAGTTGATAGTCTCGCAAAAAGCTCTTGGCGTCCATCGATGAAGCCAGCAGATCGGCCGATGCAGAGGAGCTGCTTCCGCCGGATACGCGACTGTCCATGAAATCAGTTAAAGCAACACCCGCCCTGGTACCGGACCCGCTGCCCGAACAAACCGATCCCGACCCAGGACTGAGATCAGAATAGTGCGGCTGAGTGTCCTGGAGGGGTAGCTGCTGCTGTCGATGCTGCTGTAAGTGCTGTGGCTGCTGATGCATCATGTGCTGCAACGATACACTACTTGGCGTAGCCTGCGATCCCAGTATACCCCGGCCGACTGATGTGGGAGGCGATGGTGCCGGTATAGCTGTTATTTGAATATCGTGCGTAAAGTTTTGCGCTTGCTGCCGTCGTATCTTTGACTCATTGATACTATGAATGGTAACCTAAGGGAAGATATAAAACGTAAAGATGAAAACATTTTGTTTCATTCGTTAGCATCGGCCGTATTGTATTGCTGGAATTGAAATTTATAGCAAAGATAAAGGGAAACATCACTTACCTCACTGTTAAGCCGTTGGCCAGGTTGTAAGTTTTGCAGGAAAGCAAGATCATCATATCGCGTTCGAGTACACATACTCCCCGTAGGCAAGCTGCCGAGGCTGTTGCCGTTGAAGAATGCGCTCGGTGCTTCATCGTCGCAACAGTGCGTAGCCAGGCTGCTGGATGCATCTGCACCACCAAGATACGAGAGAGCGTGTGATCGTTCAGAACCGATGACACCAGCAGCGCCCTTCGACAGGACCGATGCACTGTTGCCGCTGCCCTGATAGTATCCAGATGATCCTAACATGCCAGAACCATAAGGGCTGCCAGAGCCTGCCGGGGCAGAATGAAGCAAATCTTGTCCCGCAAGGTTGTACTGATTGAAGGAAGAGTAATGAGATTCTCCGCGGCCACTACCAATTGTCCCGCTTGAAGAAGAGGAAGGCGCAAAAATATCCTGACCGGTAGTCCCGTTCATATGCTGCCATCCCCTTCCAGTTGCTGTAGATAGACTGCTACCCTGTTGCAGTGAGTTTTGTTTTTGCTTTTGTGCATTTTTCATCTCGCTGCCGATGACCGACTTACATTTGCGTGGTCCCATGCTTTCATCCAGCGCAGGTGAGGAATATTGCTGCAGGTAAGGCGGCACACCACTGCTACCGGGAATGATTGTGCTGGTACCGGAAGGTACAGCAGCTGTAACATTCGGTACCGGTCCTACCGGATGAGGCACGGCTCCATGGACCGGGGCCATAATTCCATTCTCTACCAGGTAGGCTGCGTTAAACGGACGGAATCCTGTCGCTTCCGGTGGTGCACCGCCGGACAGCGCATGATGAAGTGCCGGGTTGCGTATCGTGAACATCCCGTTGTTGTTTTTGAATATCGTAGCCGGTTGATCGTATCCCAGCGTCATTCGGGCGCCTTGCACGTCCGGCACCATTGCAGCCCCGGGAGGACGCATTCCACCATTACCGATTCCATTGGAACCGCTATGAAACATGGGATTCCGCAATGTAACAATGTTACTTCCGTCATTTAGTTTGCTGCCTGTATGCGCTTCAGTACCGGTGGCAACAGAAGCCCCGATCGACGAAGGCAACTGATCAGCTTGTTCATAGTCTTTGTTTTTGTTCTTGTTGCGTCGTTTGTTCCGTTTCTTACGATCACTGGCACCATTTTGGCCTTCTTCCGGCAGTGGTGATTGCTGTTGGTCCTTACCTCTCAATTTCCCGGTGTTAACCATGATTACCGACTCCTGACCGACGGATGGTACGGACAAAGGCGACATCGGATTTACGACAAACATTCCGGGATTTGATGTACCAGCACCAACACCAAACGACCCAGCCAGCATGGCAGGCATTGGGTCCAACGGTGGCGCTACTGGTTTCATCGGTTCACTTATCTTTCGAATTGATTCGCGCTTCAGGCGTAGCGCTTCCGACTGAATGGCGTCCAGGCGCGTCAACGTAATACCGGGAGGAAGATCAAGTCCCTCCGCACGAATGCCACGTCGCAACTGATCCATAAGACTGTTGCTTACACCCGATCCATTGCCAGATACGTTCTCATCGCTCGTTGAACTTGCGGCTATGTTAGCTTGCCGTGACTTGCCGTTAGATTCTTTCCCAGTGCCAGATTTAGATAGCGTACCATTGTTACCCGTTGCAATACTCACATTTGAAGCCTTTTGATTCGCAATCTTCTCTTGCTGGGCCTGAGCTTGCACCTTAGCCTTCGTGGCTTTGGCAGCATTTTGTAACAGCTGTGACTGTATCGTTGCCTGAGCCTGCTCGAGCTGGCGTATCATTTGCTTTCGCTGACGGTTTGAAAGTCCCGGACTATCTAGTAGTGCACTGATCTTTTCCACCATTGCCTGTGCCGGTGTCTGCTTCTTTGGTCGCGACTCTGTATCATTGCCACTCGACATACCAGCAACACTTTCTACGTCATCTCGCCTTTGATGTTGTTTGCCCTGCCCTGAGCCAGCGGAATGATTAACTTCCCGCTCTTGTTTGACAGCTTTCTTTTGGGCAGATTTTTTCTCTTTTTCCGTGGCAGTCTTCGGCGCATTACTAGCAATCGGCATCTTTTTTTTGTCATTTCCCTGCTGTTCCACTACAGCAGATGCAGCTGGAGTAGGTTCGTTTAATTTCATCGTCGTTTCCTTCCCTTGTTCGCATGATTTGGACTGCGGAGGAGCACCTGGATGGTATGTACTATCGACTTTCAATGGGGCTATAGATTTAGTATTTTCTTCCTCGTTTTCTTGTTCCTCTTCAACATCAGATTCCGAATCATCCATATTGAGCAACCTGAATGCGTTATTATCGAACTCTGGATCAATGAATGTTTTGGGAGCCTTTTTGCGAATGACGGGTTTTAGTGAAGATTCGAGGGACGATGATGTATCCACTGTTGGAACTGTTTGTTGCGACTGGCCCTTAGGTGTATCTTTGTTAGGTGCTTTCTCATTCGCAGAACTATTGTCTTTAGTCGATTTTTTCGTGACCACCGTTGTTCCCCTTTTCTTCGTTTGTGACTCTTCAGAATTGCTATACTTTTCTTGCCCAATACTAGCCAGCTGTTGCTGCGTCGGTTGTTGCTTTGATTGAGATTTTGTTTGCTGTTTCATCCCTGATCCACTCCCGCTGCCGCTGGATACAACAGAATCTTTGCTTTGTTTGCGGTTTAGCACCTTTGCACTGGACGCAGAAGACTTTTGTTTCTTTTTCGAGCTCGGTTTGGACTCTTCCTCGTCGCTGTCTATAAGATTCAGGCGTGCCACAATCTCATCAATCTCTTCAATAAGCTTGTCTTTCTTGCGCTCCTTTTTAATCTTACCCTTGCCAGTATCTACGGCAGTGGTGGCAACTGCTGCAGCATTCCCCTTGCCACCCTTGAGATCATCACCAACGGGGTTCTGTTTGGCAATAGATTCGCGTTCGGTAGGATGATTATTGAGTGGTAGATTAGCGTTATTCTTGCCAGCTACTGTATTAACTATTTCGGTTACCGGTTTTGGGTTTTTCTGCATTTCGAGCAAGTCTTTCTTAACCTTGTTTGCCAACGAAAGCATTTCCGGGTTACCCTTTCGATCTTTCTTCATTTTTTTCATTAGTTCAACACTTTGACGAAGCATACGCTCTTGAATGAGATCATTGATTGATATCGTTTGCTGCTGCTCCTGTTGCTGGCTTTCTAGCTTGCCCGACCTTTTTTTCGATCGCGATGATCGTTTAATTTGATCACTATCCTCGATCTGCACCGTATCCAGTGGCTGCTGGTACAACTGATCTACATACTCCTGCACGAGACGTTTTTCCTGTGGAGTAAAATCAGCAAATGGATCTTCAGGCTTTTGCATATTGTGCCCGCCCATCGTCCCTGGTATTCCTTTCTCTGTCCTCATTGCGCCCATCACTGGGAGCGTAGAATCGCTGATTTTGGGACCCAATTTTCTGGTCTTTGGATATTGATGTATACCATCACTTGCACCCATCACTGGGATCGTAGAATCGCTGATTTTTGGACCCAATTTTCTGGTTTTTTCATATTGATGTATACCATCACTTGTACCCATCTCTGGGAGCGTATAATCGCTCATTTTGGGACCCAATTTCCTGGTCTTTTGATATTGATGTATACCATCACTTTCTCCAACTGGGTCATTAATTGGCACAATCTGACCATTGATGAAAGTGTACAATATTTGATCCTGATCGGGAGAATCGCCCTTTGCTGTCACCGTTACCTGTGGCTCGGTATGAGGCAAAAAGGTACGCTTTATCGTAACCATCTGACGTGAAGCAGGGTCGGTACTAGCACCTTGTTGCTGTTGTTTGAGATGCTGAAGGTGCTGATGGAGCATTTGATCTTGCTGTTGGTGAATCTCATCAGGATGATGCTGCCGTTTTTGGTGGAAAAGGCTAAGAGTTTCCTGTAGTTTTGCAATGGTAGTAGATCGTACATTGCTGTTAGTTTTTGCCGCAGCTGTTAATGTTGAAGGTGGCGGTGGTAACATTGCACCGGGCGCTATCCTTCGACCTGCTTGACCTTGCACATTATCTATGCAAAAGGATTGTGATGATTTGGTTTGTTGCGATGCATGTTGCGCTGGTGGACAGCATGGTGTGGGAGTTGCGAATGCTTCCAGCTTGAATGGATATTCTGGAATTTCGTTGCGTATACTGCTGACGAGGACATTTATTGCCGCATGGAGCTCATTCTTTTGCTGTCGATATGTTTGTATTTTGATCGGCAACTCTTTGCGTTCCTTCTTGCTCAATCCCGTCTGATCCTGCAGTAGCTGTTGAGTCTTTTGCTCTTGCTGCTGACAGTCGTAAAACCTCTGCCGTAAAACTTCTAGCTCAGCAATCATTTTCAAACTTTCATTCAGCTTAGCTTTCTTCATCGGTTCTGTATCTTTTCCGACTGCCGTCGTCACAGTAGCTGTCGGTTTTGTAGCTGGCAAGGGCTTCTGGATGCTTTTATCCGCTGAATGTATTCGGTTAGCTTTGCCATTACTTTTCGATATGCTGTTCGGAGCTTTTGCAGTGTCATCTCCTTCGATATAACGCAGCAGATCATCAATCGATTGAAATCGATCCTTACTTGGCGTTGATGCAGATGTGGCAGTTTTTACTGTTTTTTTGTTTCCTTTCTCCGTAGCGGCTTTAGTGTTACCACTAGCTGAAGGTACTGTGTTGTGTGTAGAACACAGTTTACTTGCACCTCCCGACGATTTTTCGGATCCTTTCGAAACATCATCTCCTTCGATGAATCGTAACAGATCGTCGATTGATTGAAATCGATCCTTACTTGGCGTTGTAGCTGCGGCAGATTTTGCTGTTTTCTTACTCCCTTTTTCGGAAACTGCTTTCCCATTGCCATTGGCCGAGGTGTTGACCGTGTTGAACGTAGGACAAGCCTTATTTAATGCAGATGACGGTGCGCCAGGGATGTTGTTCACAACAGTTTTAGCTATGACAGGCTTACACTCTTTGGATACTGTTGCACCGTCGGTTGAAGTAGATTTTTGCTGTAACTGTTGCTTTTGCCGTTCTTCGTTGAACATTTTATCGTTCATCATTTGTTGCTTTTGCAGCTTTTTCCGTAATTTCTCGCGTGTTTCGTTTGTCCTTTGATTATGATTACACTCCTAAAAGGGAAATATGAAAGAGAAACAAATCAAATTTAGGTTTGAGTCTTGTTGTAAATCATCTGTAGTTTGAAACTAACTAAACATACACTCTGCCCGAACAGCGTACAGTAGTAGCAAACACAGGATCCTTCCGCCTTTTCTCCACCTGATGCGCTAGTGGGTGCTGTCCCTCGATGGCACGATTTTTTGTGTTCCTCTTTCGAATGCACTGTTGCACCACCATTGGCAGATCCTTGTGCTGCTGTGCCTATAGTAGGTTTCGATTTCGAAACAGTCCCTGCTTTTGCACCTCCAGCGTGCGAAGGCAATCCACAAGGGCAAGGTTTACTGCTACTGTGCGTTTGTGTCGGTGCTACGGCTAAAGTCCCCGTATTTGGCGCCGTACGACCACCATTGCCGAGTTGCTGTTGGATCGAGGGCTTCGTTTTTGTCGCTGGTCCATTTGGACATGCTGCTGATGCTTGCTTCGAAGGTGATTTGGTTGCTGTATTGCCGACGGGTGCCGGTATTTTACTTGCAGCCAATTTGGCGAATGCTGACAGTTTTGCCGGTGTTAGCAGTTCCTCATTTGATACGATCGTTGCTGTGGCAGGAGTTGTTCTCGGTGTATTGTTTGTTTCTTGCGTACTTACGGAAGATGTTGAAGATGGATTCGCACAGTTATCATTAAGTGATGCTTTGGATAAAGGAGTAGATTGCGTCGTTGTTTGCAGTCTTTGAGCTGTTTGAGCAGCTAAATCAACGTCCATAGCATTGATAGTTTTCTCTCTCGATATCACATTTTCATCTTTCAATGTTTCAATTTCTTGTTGTCCATTTAAGTCAAAATTCTGGGTGGATTCTGGAACAGTGCATTGCACTTCCTGCTTAGCAGCCGATGCTTTCATCCCATCGCTTTCCGTTTTCAAATCGTGTTTCGATGATTCCACGGTTCCAGATTTAGCAGCGCATGAATCATCACAATGTAATAGCTTGCATGGGTTTCGCTTTCCCCGCCCTTTTTCTAGCAACATGTTCCGCTCCTTAAGCAGTGCTTTTAGCTCCATTTCCAGCATGCTGTAAAAAAAGAACGGGAAATGAATGAGAAATAATAACCACTTGACAAAATTACAGGTACATACTTTGTGCGCTGGGTCCACGAATCTCTGGCTGAAGTGTCCAGTTGCTTGGATAGCATTTCCGATTTGGAAAGAAATTCAGTCACACAACTATTGCAAGTACACGTGCAACCTCTGCCTTCATCTGTAATTCCGTTGACGATACACGAATCGCCCATCGGTTCGATAAAGGACGAGGCTGCTGCCGCTGCAGCTGCTGCCGCAGCCGCAACCGACGCAGCAGAAGTAGTAGAAAGTGAACATGATGAAGACGACGACGAATTCGAACTGGACAGACAGGACGAGGAGGATGACGAAGATGATGTCGACGATACTGACGAGGATAGTGTTGTCGGACACGGTGCCAGAAGAGCAGCATTCGATTCTAATTTCTTCATTAAACTCTCCCTCATTCGGCTAGGTGAAACGGACCGTTCACGCTCCCTTTCGAAACATTCTAGGTCGAATGCAATGTCGTTCTCCTTAACCAGGAAGAACTTTGTAAAATACTGATAGAAGATGTTACGTGGTGGTGCCTGGGTGTCGAGTATGAACCATTCAGCAAGATCGGAAGCTCGCGTCTTTGGAAGATTGAGGGCAGAATTCTGCAGTGACCAAAACATATCGACAAACAGCAAAGGATGCATCTGATCGTTAATTTCTTCATGCCATCGTTTGTTAACATTGTCACAAAACTTGCGAAGCGAGTTCCGAGCCTTCGTGTTCCAGTTCCCTTTCATGATGCGTCGCGGTTCTTCACTAACTGGTTTGTACGTTTGAATCAGTAGGCGAGACAGATGGACAGGATAGTTCATGGCGATAAGGTTTACTGCAACACGACATGCGATGGAGGAGCATTGTGCAGCCTGAAACGAGCAGAATCGTGATGGTTCCAGTGTGCTCCAGCGGTACTGCACTCGTTCGGGAAGATGTTTGAAAATGGCCCACGAAATATGGTAAAGTTCTTCATCTTCGCACAACGATTCTACCAAAGGGATACACGCCACGGAATCCTGCACAGTCTGCTTATCATCCCTTTTCGATTCGTTTTCTAGCAGCGTAGCGTGTTCTTGGGAAAATACATCCGTGGAACCGTTTTGCATTCCCGTTTCGCCACTGCTTAACAGTAAAGATGATAACAGTTGATGGCTTTTGGTCGTCGAATCGTCCTCGTCGTTGTCCGGTGCTTTCTTTCCCTGGCTTTCGAGTATCATCTCGACCATGTTCGCGCACGTACACATGCGATATCGCTCATTGATTTCCTTCTTCGGGCGGAATGTAAATATTCCACCTCCTATAATGCAAGTGAGACATACACATACGCTACAAAGAAACGAAACAGATAAAGATCACGTTGCTTCCACCTCTTTCTCATTCTCATAATAAACTTACATGTTGTGCGTGTTTAATGGACGGTCGCAGCCGGGACATTTGACGTAATCACAAACGTTCGACAACCGTGAGCTGACACCCGGTATCCACTTCGTCTTGAGGCAGTGCACCACATACTCCCATACGAGCTTCCTGTTCTCCATCGCCAGCCATTCCGAGATAGGACGTTCAGGCTTTTCGAACAGTTCCGGCGATTTTGGCGTATAACGCGATCCCCGAATAGCCTGCAGCAACGTGTGCACCGTACTAATACGACATCGCCGCTCGCAATCTTCCTGTGAGCGATGGTAATCGTACAACAGTGGCCACACATCGGCCCACGATAATGAAATGTCCGTCATTTCCTTGTCAAATTTCAAGAATCGTCCGACCAGCTCTTGATACTCGCGTTCGGGTAAAGACCCACGCAGCCGGAGCATACACTCAGGCAGTATGCTCTGGACTTCATAGTAGAAGTACCGTTGAAAAATGCGCTGGTTGATCAACCACCAGGTGAGACCGAACTTGCCCAAGTGACACTGCTCTAGGACGTTCAGCAATGGGGCCACGGTTCGTGCCGATTGACGCAGCTTCTTGTACCCGTTTACAATGTAATTCAACACCTCCGGAGCATTAAACTGGCGGCTACCGTCCTCCGTGTTTTCGGTGAACAGATCCTCAAACCCGACACAGTACACCTGCACTATTGAGCGGAGTTGAAAGCAGAGTAACTCAAAAAGCTGATGCGGATCGCGGGTACTCAAGACATTCGTGAGCATCACGAAAGCCATCTCGTTCGATAGTGGCAAGTTGGATGCAAGAGACATCTGGATAATGTTCTGCTCAGGATAATGCGCATCTGTTAACCATTTTAGGGAAGATTTGCTCATCAACTCCATGTACTGATTGTACAGTGCGTTATCCTCAGACCTACGGAGAAAATTGAAACAAACGGGTACATTAGCCATCGCAAGAGAGAGATAGAGATAGAGAGCAACCATCAGCTTCTTCGCAGGCGACACATACTCCGGTATCAGATCGTAGTACTGCTTCATCAGAAGCTGCAAACGGTCCCATAGAGAATTGTATTGGCAATCTTCCGCGTACAGCTTCATCACCACCTCCCGTGAAACGATGCACATACGGCAACAACAGTTTAGCGGAAACAAATGTTCACTGTGCTCCTCATGCCGCAGCTGCTTCTGCTGCTCAGCCTGTTCCGGGTTATGGCAATCGGATGAATCGGATTGTGCTTTGCAAACACAATCAGTCTCCGGAGACGTCTCATCTTGTTGTTTTTCGTATTCGTCAACGTCGATCACCGTCTTCTGTATAAGCAACTCCACGTACTGCTTCAAACTACGCCCATAATGACAATCTCCCGTACAGGCATCCTTAGTTGCCGGACCATTGTCGACGGCAAGGGTCGAACCATCGTTGCCGTCTTCAATGGGTGTCACTCGTGAGGTGGATACCGTGTTGGCGTTGCCACCTCCGCCGGTTTCCTGCAGTAAAATGGACATTTCGCACGACCACCTTTCGGATTTTCCCCTAGTTTTACGTCTTTTTTCACACTGCTTACACTTTCTTAATGTTACTGGCCGGTATTAAACGCAAGGTAATGTTGTTTCGATGCCCACCAACTGCTATACCGCACACACGCACTCGCACGCACAGCCACACAGTTTTCACATCGGAAAAGGTGCGCACCTACTCTTTACGTTGCGTATAGTCACGAAACGGTAAACGAACGCCGCTTTGCCTTGCTTGTGGAAAACTGATTCGTTAGTCAATCGAACCGCAACCGGTGGAGAAAATGTTTGAAACAATCGCCACTAAAATAACACCGCTTGGCTGAGAGTGACAATCTACCATAAAGTTAGTTGATCCGAAATCACCAGCAAACAACGTGTATTGAGAAGCAGGATTGGTGAAAGAGATCAGGTTGCTATGCCTGCCCCATTTCGGCGCATTGCTATCTGACGTAAGCCTGCCGTAATTAGAAAAGGCTCACACCAGTACCGAATTTGCACTGCATAATCTGCAATTGAAAAACAATTCATAACCATTTAAACGCACGAAAAAATTCAATTTTCCTATACAAAAAGTGTAATAAACCAAATTTTGCATAAAAGGCATAAAAAAACATCAAATTGACATAACGTTACAAATCACTTTAGCGATAAACTCGCCATGAGGATTTCCAATGCTATGATGAACCTACCGCCTGAATTGCGGCACGTGAAATATTCATTTGTCAAATTGACACACGTACAGCCAACACTATGGGTGAACACTTGGTCATGTTTTATGTAACACTGAGTAACAACTTAAAACCGTTGAAAATCGACAACTAAAATCATAAATAAAAATTAACGTTTTGACAGAACGGGTGAAAATTACTATGGCAACTAAACAGATTGTAAGGAACAACAACCGTAGGAGATACAGAGCGCTTCTTGAAAGATAATCAGTAAGGCTGGTGTCATTGATCTACCGCTACCGATTTGGTTGCCAGGCGAATCGCGTTTTTGTGATTTTGCTTTTCGTTAATCACCTAGCGACTTTTGGATAAGCCGTTCTTCGTTTATCAGCTTATGTCCATGACTTTGAACTGTTTTGTGTTTTTTTGTTGCATATACTGACATGAAAATGCTGGTAATCAATAGTAATTTTAAAAGAAATGGGCAATTTCAGGTTTATTTTACCACTTTTACAAGTTGGAATATATAATCAGTATTAGCGCTTTTTTCGAAGCCCCCCCCCCTCCCCTCCCGGTTACCAGTTTGACAG
>KB674958.1:0-20328 GCA_000349165.1 Anopheles christyi | reverse complement strand
CCCTGGGATGTACTTTATACCGGCAGGCAAAATCGTACAAGCTCCGCCTAAACTGTACACCTTTGCCATTGTAATGTTGTTCCACGGCAGAATCGATAAGAACATTTTATGGGATATAAGTTATGTTATAAAAAGAGATCAAAGGACAGAGACATAAATAAATCACAAAAACTTCACTAGGGACACGTTTTTTTTTTTTAGTAATACGTACTGCGATGTTAATGAGCAAAATATAAATCAAAAACACTATACCCAATGTAAATCAAATACTGGTACCATTTTATCACTGCACACACTGTCCGTTTATCCCATAAAAAAATGAACACTTCGCTCGCTATTCTGAAATACCGGGCGTTACCGTATCAAATTTCAAGCCGGCCACATCGACGCTCAATTTGCGGCCTATTTTGTAGACCAACCCTCTCGGCAAATGTTCAGCGAACCACACACCATCTCAACAAAAAGTGCTACTGCCACCGCATTGAAACATATCCTGCTCAGGCCTATTGCACCTACCAGCCCAGACGCGCCACCCTCTCGTGATTGAATCGCCATGGTACGCAAAACGAGAAGAGGGACCATTTTTCAAATATCACACACGCACACCGAGTCACACGCACACCGAGTCACACACCCACATAATTTTGCCAATCCGGCCCCGAAATTGTTGGCGCTTTGATTGGTGTAGTGCGCAAGGGGCAAACGATGATGATACGCATTTTTGGCACATCGGAAACAACCATCCTCAAGTCCGCTTTAAAAATTGTTAAGGTGGTTTCGGGGATTATATGGAAGTATTGTTCCTCCTTTTCTAATTAAAATTATCAATCCCAATGCGGACGGGAATCGCTCGAACACAGGCGCTCAACAATAGGAGGGAAAGCGATGTTATTTGTTTGTGCTTCGAATACGGGGGTTTGTGGGAAGAGTCACCACAGAAGAACACGCATCGAATCGCAAGACGGTGTCGGTCCACCACGCCCCGGGAACGCTTAGCGGGTTTGCCCGAAGTTGTCTATCTTTAGTTGACCACGCCGCCCGGGCCAGGAGCGCAGCAACGAGCGAAGGTATACTTGTCGACCAGGGCCAACCCTAGAGTGAGGTGGTAACCCTTGGAGAGTTTGCCCGTACAAGGAGAGATGTTGTGAAAAAAAATGTATTTTTAAAATTAATAGTACAATATGTAATGCATTTCTTAATCTTATTGCCTTGCTGGAATTATTAATGTCCCAATTTTATGTTTTAGGAAGTGAGTCTTGTTTTACCTATTTACACTAAGAAAAAAACATTCCTTCATTCAAAATGTGCCCCGTAATGCCGGTTTGTTTTTACAATATGAATTTAGCTACAATAGCCAAAAACCCTTTTTGTAACTCCTTTAAAAAGACAGAATCCTCAACCAAACGCTTAAAATGATTCTTTATGCCTTTCTACTTACCCAAGGGTTAACCCTAACATGATGCCCATTGAACGAGACACACAGCAACTTGTGCAACTTTCAAGTGGAAGGCGGTACAGTTCACGGTATCTCTTTCACCCGTGAGCCATTTCCCGCTTATATCTGTCTCGTCTGTCTTTTTTCTCTCTCTCTTCTCTCCCCATAGCGGTTGAATAGTAGGCTGTCTGCAATCATCATCATTATCATTATGTTTCCTCACCACCTGCTGCGATTGCGGCCTCCCTTGTGCTGTGTGTGTTTTGGGGTGGGTTTTTGTCTTTCTTATTCGTCCGCTGCCACATTCTACACCACACCTTCGAATCGAGCGAGGTGTTGTAGAGCTTTACGACAGTATGAAACGCAAAACCAAACGCTTACGTTGCAGACGGGAATAACAAATGTTGTGAATTTGTATTGCGGTTTTACATACCGATGGCTCTAGAACACCGAATTGTGCCATTAAAGTGCCATTTTACGATTTCTTAGAAGAGGTGGAAGGGCACAAGGATAGCTGGACAGTTAGCCGGACTGGGTCAGTGGAATCGAAACAATCAATTAGTGTAAACTATCCTTATTAGTCAATTATTAGCCCTTGTTTGTTATCCCACCGGTAGCAAGGGCACACTTAGCCAAACTCAACCCACAACTTTATTCAGGGCGCACACAGGGCGTACCCGTTTGGGGCGCGTGTCGGTCCGCCTGAGAATGTCGGAATCCAACTGGCAACTCGAAACACCAATTCAAAGCGACCGAGCGATAACCAGACAGACGGACGATGGCAGCAACGCACAATCGCAACCACAAGGGTTGTGGCTTTTTCTGCCCCCTTTGGTTCTCCTCATTTACCCGTACGCGTATTTGCATTTTGCGCAAACAGCAAATCCTGACTGGTAAACGTACAGGGTGACGTAGCGAATGGTCACCACCCTTAGTTTCGTTTTACGCGTGCGAGGGCATTGGCATTGGATTGTTTGCGGTGAAAAATTGCCAGACCGGGGTTAATTTTTTCCACCCCCTTTGGTCCGGGCCCCGGCGAGTGGTGATACGCGCACGGCGGTACTTACAATCTTTGTGGCCACGGCCCCCTTAATATGTGGGCGTGTATCGAATGGCGATGGCGACCGAATTGAGGCAGTCCCACTTTGCTTTGCCAAGTAACGGGAGAGCAGCACTGCGTGGCGGTAACGCGCACACACGCCGAGCAGTGCAACAGATACGCGCGCCACTTTCGTTTCGCCTTTGTTTGCTCTGATTTGAACATTTTATAGGGAATTGTCGGCACGAACACATCCACCTAGAGGAGTTGAGTATTGTTTTTTCGAGGATGATTTTGGATTATGTACTGATTTGGCTGTCTATTGGGTAGGATTTTTTTATTAAGCACTCCGTTCGCTTAGTATTTGACAATTTTTTCTTTGTCATGGGTAAAGCACATTTTTGTTATGCCAACTATTTATCAATCAATCCTTTTTATTATTCGTATCAATTCAATTCAATATTGATTCATGTACATACATTGCTTCATCTCCTCTTATCATATTCATGTGGCTAATTTTTCGTGCCTATTATTAATACCCATTACAGTTGGCAGGAGGTATAACGCAACGGTATACAGATAGACACCACATTTCCCTTGCCAGCTAGAACGACTACCAGATGTTTTTGCCTTCCTCTTTCATATTACGTCCCATATCTCCCTTCACACAACAATATATGAGTCCCCTCCGTCATCATCCAACACAATACACACCGAGTGGTGGAGGAAGGGCGATAATAGAATTGCACGCGTTCTGCGCATGATCCGTACCACCGTTTTCCCACCTTTTCCAATTCTATATTTGGGCGCGCATGTCATGGAAAACTCACGATGATTTTTCACAGGTGTCCTTTCGGTATCCTGCTATTGTACATGCAACCCACCCGCCAACATGTGCGCCGCGGCATTAAGGAATCGATGGAAAATTCTCTTTCAAAACGAACCGAGTCTTCGTGCAAACGTTCGAACAGATTTCCCACGCAATCCAAAGGCCGGTCGGTCGGGAAAATCGGTGCCGAAATCATTCGTCTACTTTCGCCTTCTCGCTCGGGGGAAATCCGCGAGTTTTCCATCAGTCAATAGCTTTCCGTTAAATGCTACCAACCGAGCAGGAATGGCAGGAGCTCGATCTGATTTTCCACCCGTGCAAGGATCAACAAGTGGGTAACCATCCCTCTGACACAATGGGAGGGGTAGGTTATTTTAAGAGTATCGAAATAGAACCCACGGCAAAGCACGGCGAGCTCTAGTACCAGGTGCAGGGATTACCGCGTTTGTGTGTATACTTCACCCCAATGCGCATGAGCACGAAATTGACACCGTGCATACGAATGCACGACGACGAGGGGGTGCCTATGCCTTATGGGCCCTACATAATTCGTTACAAGTCCCTTTTTTTTTAGCACACCCCTAGGACATGCGCGTATTGTAGCAGCATCTGTTTTTTCCAGCCCAGGCCGTTCACCACTCGCCAGGACATATTTTGTAACGTTCGGTCTCACTCACGCACCACACTTCACCATACCGAAACGGGCAAAAGGGTCCCGTTATAAAGAGAGTGAAAAGGAGACCAACGACCGACACACATTATTTAAAGTACGAACTTTTTTTTACGATTATTACATACGCTACTATAAACTGAACTGTGTTTTTATGGGTTTTTTAACGGCTTTCCAGTATACACTTAAAGCTACTTTCGAGCACATCGCTCATACACATTTTATTACATCCCCTTGATGGTTTAAAACGCATCTTAATGGACCCAGTTGTTTGTAGTATTCCCTTATTTGCCACCCTATTACACAGTCACATTAAATTCTAGTTTGGTAAATTTTTATTACTTGACTTCGTGGAAAAGGACTGCTCTACTATCGGTGCGTGTTGGAAATTACATTTCATGGGGGCATCTCGGTTGTATGTGTGGCCTTCGCCGTGGTACACCAATTGTAGTGCGGTCTACTAGGCTAGCATGGCCGATGAAAGGTACACAATATCGAAGGGAAATCGAGAAAACCGACACACCGAAAACACAAACACACAATCACACTCTCCCTCACTACCCTTCCTTCTTCCAACGGAGGAAAATCCTCCGAGTCACCCCATGTGCGGTCTTCTGACCAGCAAGGAAAATGGTCGAGCAAAAGAGGGAGGCGCAGGGCCTTTCTTGTGACGATGACCAAAATGTATCTTCATTTTACCACGTATCCTCCATCCATTTTCCCAAACCACGTGCTGCACTGCCTCTGTATCTGTGCTTGTCCCGTTCTCCTATCATCATCTACATGGTCTAGGGCACGAATGGGCAGCTCGTTTGGCAGAAGACAGAATTCAGTTTCTTTGGTGATTTCGAATGAAGAAGAATGGAGAAATTTTGGTGGTGGTGGTACGTTCCAGCATCGTCTTAGGAGTCACGGAACGGGGAAGATCGATACACAAACTGTTTGCTGCGCAAAGCCCGACCTAAAGCATGCACACACACACACACACACCGTCCGAGCACGAAGAACAAATCGAACGTTGTTGAAGGTGGTGGACATCTTGGAAAATACATTTTCCCCGGTCTTGCAATATAGACTAGCCAGGAGAATATGAAGTAGGGGTGATGTGGGATTCATTAAGTTTTTTTGGCTACAACTCTCTTCTGCTACTACTTGAGATATTGTCTATCGCTCATACAATAAAATATAGCTACCTGGATGTACCTGTATAGCCTTAATATGAAACATATTTTCCTCAATTAAGGCTTTTTTTAAATCACAGTATAATACATTGGAAGATTAAAGTAACTATTGACCGCAATATCCCATCAAGTTTGAAGTGATTTTGTTTCTTAAAAAAGGTAGCTTCACGAAAACCCTTGAATGAAAGGAAATGTAAATAAAACCGTGTTTCTATCTCCTTCTAATACAAGCAAAAGGAAACACAGCATTGATCCCAGAGGGGTAGGGGTAAAAACAGATGATACGACAAATAACCAAAGCGGGATGGGTCAAAGCACGAAACAGCATATTAAAGGGCGGGCAAAGGAAAATGTAAACCCTTACTTTCCATCCCCTATCAAAATTTAGTCTTGGCTTTTGCTGTCTCACTCGCACGCACACACCCAGTGCCCGTCGTCTATCGCTATTGTCGCTGTTGTCGGCTTCTCGGACGCGCCACATTTGGAAAAGTAACCGGTGCGTGCTGCTGGTTCCCTGTTAGAAATACACCATGCGTCATTTTGACTGACGTAACGCTTGGCAGCCATCAATCTTCACGGCCATCACCCTAAAAGCCATCAACGTCCTCGTCAAAACTTTTGCAAGCGATAATCGCAATGCCATCAACAGCGCCGTTTTCCCCCTTACTCGCGCGTACACGAGATGGTCGCCTATTAAATCGCACTCCTCCCAGCACAGCTGACTGTGTGCGCTAACGATGATGACTGTCGCCGTCTGGCAATGGCGGCGGGATAATTGAGCATCATTAATCGTGCACCGTTTTCTTCGGACCCTGTTATCGCATCATCGTAAATCGATCGTTCTTTTCTGTGGTACCGACGACAAGCAGAACGTAAAAAGTTACCAACACAGCACAAGCGCCCATTACACGTTGGTGCTGCCCTCCGCTAGAAGGTATGCGACCCTGGTACGAGAGTCACATGAGCGTCTCCATGTGACGGCGGTACTGCGTGACGCAACTGCATGACGGCCCTGTATTGTGTTGCTGTGCAGCGCAGCTGTCGCCGTTCGTTGAACACGGCCAGCTGTCAACAGTACACCCCTTGCTGCGTGCGCCTGGTACTGGGTTGGAAAGTCTGCGTCCGCAAAAAAGATAAAAGCAACACCAACGCTTCCAATATTGAATTATCTTTTTTTATTCACTCAGTGGTTCACGCGGTCGAGGATAATTTTAATACAATTTTTTAGCGAAAGGTCTTGTTTTTTTTTGCATCGCGGAGTTTCATTTACGACACCTCAGCTGGCATAGGCAGCTTGACGGGGATAGTTCCATGGTTGAATGTCGCCCGATGCGAACATGATGAAAATAACGTTGGTTATGTTGAGCACAGCAAATGCTATCCAAAAGACTACGCGCCATTCTTCTAATGTTTGCTGTTGGTTTACAGATGAGAGATTGTTTGAATTAGTTAAGTACCACAAAGGATTTTGGACTAAAAGTAGTTCGGTCAAGATTTGCGATTGACCGACAATGAGCTAAGCGTTGGAATGCGGATTGCATACCACACAAGGCGCAAAATACTGAGATATGCTAAAACCAAATTCTTATTCAAAAAAAACCAAACAGTAAACTCCCATAATATTACATCCACGGCTACTTACATTTGGAGTCAATAATCCAGCCAAGTAAGGAGTAACGATGCCTGTAAACATATGAAAGTAATTGAAACACATCACAGTTCTACCATTTCACTCTCACTTACCCGTAACGGCGCCAATTCCATTAACCATGCCCATTAGCACACCGGCATAGTTCGGGCTAAGATCATTCGTGTTCACCTTCACGCCGGGATAGAATCCTCCTAAAAAGGTTACGCACAGCGCAAAATACGTCACCACCATAACCTTATCCTGACCCGTATATGACGCCGCCATCATGAAGCAGGCTGGCAGTATCGAACCGATCGTCGTCCAGAGCTTGCGTGCGTTCGTGCGAGACATGCAATCCTTCCTGATCTGCACGTCACACAACCATCCGCCCAAGATCGAGAACAGCCACATGCTGAAGAAGGGCGTGTAGGTGACGAGACCATTATCGCTCACAGAGATGTGCAGGATGCTTTTCATGTACTTCGGCAGATCGGTGATGATCAGGTACGTGCCCCAATCGTGACCGATCTGACCCGCGACCAGTCCCCAAAGCGGACAGGACGATAAGATGCTGCGCCACGGAATTGGGTAAGAATGTGCACTCTTGCGGCTTTCGGCCAGCTGTGCCACCAACTCAGACCTTTCCTCCTCGCTAATGTACGGATGCGTTTCGGGACTTTCGAATCCAATGAACAGCCAAAAGACGTACCAGATGATCGAGAGCGTGCCCCAGATGTAGAAGGTCGTTCGCCAGGTGTTATGCGCTTCAATGAAGTACCCGGTACCGATGCCACCGACCAATGCCCCAATCTGGCAACCGCTGAACACGAACGAACCGTAAAAACCACGCTGGGATGCCGGAATCCAATGGGCAATTAGGGCACTCAGCACCGGGAAGGTGGCACCCTCCCCTATACCCTCTAGGACACGTACCACAATTAGTAGCCACGAGCCACCAATGTCAATTGCAAGTGGAGTTAGAATCGTTAACACAGCCGTAATCAGCACACTCAGCCCTAGAAGATGTTTCGAGTAACGGTCAGCTATAAATGCAGACACAAAATGGGACAACGTGTAGCCCCAGTAGAATGATGATAGTATAATGCCCTGCTCGTGTTCGTCCCAATCGAAGAAATCTTCGTCGGATATCGATACACCCGACACCGTGTCGTTCCGATCACCGGTCATCACAGTAATGGCGAGATGTAGACATATGCGCATCGTGTACTGGTTAAGGATGGCAAAGAAGGTCATCATCACCAGGATATGCTTCTTCGGGCAAAAGCAGACTGCGGAAAAGCAAGCATAATGGACATTTGCAAAAAGTAGAAGGAAAATGGGAAAAAAATGAATTACTTACGCCCTGCCATGCAGGCGTTCAAAAACTCCATGCTGAAGTTCGAGCGTTGTCTCGATTGTAACTGCGAAGGAAAACCTGCGATGCCTACTGCAATAAGGACAAAAGAATCATTCGACGACCGATGTAGCAACGGCATAAGCAAAATGATTGCTCTGATTATTGTTGTATAATGAAAACATGAAATACAAGCAGCATCATGAGATCCGTTCACATTAACTCTTTTGATCTTTATTTATCACTCCATTGTCCGTCCTTTGATCAATCGATCGCCTCCACTCTGCTGACGGACCTTTTCAGCCACCCATTATCAGCGGCTTACAGCTGCCGAGAATGATATAAACACATGACCCATCGTTGCTCTCGTGAACCCTTTTCAGCTGCTTGCACGCCTCTATATCGTAAGTTCTAACGTGTATCCTAGCTGATAAGTGGTATAAATAAACTCTACAGAACAATATCTTATCGCACTGGGCTTCTTAGGGGTTTAACCTACACGTTGCAGTAGCGTAGCCACGTGGCCTACGGTCGGATTAACTATTAATCCGTATATTAGTACAATAGTATTGTGCCCTTATACATATAAAAAAAACCGGGAATTTAAAAACACTCCTCGCCTCGTCCCTTTATGTGTCTCATCTTTTACTTGCTTCCTGATCAGAAGCTTACTATCACTCACACAGAATCCAGATCTGGATAGATTCTGCAGATTTAATTGAAAAGAGGAATTATCCCTCGACTGAGGATCTCCAGCTTACTGCTCTTTACTGCTTTATGGCATCTAGAGATTGAACGCTTTTCTTTGCCATGGCCGGCTCGTCATTGGATTCGCCTGCTTCGACGGATTTGTTCATTAGATGGGGCGTGTTCCAGGGCTGCACCTCACCCGACGCCCAGATGATATACGCCAGGTTGGTGACGTTGAAGACAGCAAACGAAATCCAGAACACGATACGCCATTCTTCCAGGGTGTGCTAAAAAGGCGGAAACAGACTGATTAGCATGAAAGCGTTCAAATAGCCGGGATAGTGAGTTGTAGGGTTGCTCAAATAAACAGTTCTCCGGGTCGATTTTGGCACTATTAATGAAGGCAAATATGTAGAGTGCTTGCTTAAACATTCCTAGCCTATCTGATAACGCGCAAAAGATCGCACGATGTACAAAAAAGTACAACGTAAATTATGTCTCATATTGCATATTAACACGTGAGGTACGGCTGTTTTAGCAATCTAATGATTATTTGTGAAGGTACGCAGATGTTATTCAACTCGTCAAGCTATTTCAGAACGTTTTATAATTCAGCTTAATGGCTGCAAAAAAACTTCTATTATTGGTCCCAAAAATAGACAGAAATCAGCCACAAAGCATATTACCTCTACCGAGCCTAATGAATAGCACATTTTCACCTGCACGCCCGGTGATTCACAGCAGAAGCAGTAACAAAAAAAAACCCACCCGCCGGAAACAATTTAACTCAAACGACCGCACCAAAACCGAACCGAACGAAATGGTACCACTAGCACCATACCACACACCACATTGCATCCGGTCACGGTAACTTACATTGGGTGTCATCACACCGACGACGTACGGTGCGATGATGCCGGTAATGGCACCGATACCGTTCGTGATGGCCATCAGCGTGCCGGCGTAGTTTGGACTCAGATCGAGCGGGTTAACCTTCATGCCGGGGTAGAACGTACCCATGAGACCCATGGCGAAGGTGAACAGCATGACTACTACTGCCTTTTCGCACCCGGCATACGACGCACCGACGATGAAACAGGCCGGCCCAACCGAGGCTAGAGAGAAATGAAAATGTCATCAATTGCTTATTTGAAACCGAGATGTAGGTTGTCCGGAGCATCCCCTCCGATGAAGATATTACTTACCAATGGTGGTGAACAGCTTACGTCCAAAGGTGATAGTCATCCGTCCAGAGGTGATTAGCCAATCGCTCAGCACACCGGTGGACAGTGAGACAATCCACATGACCAGATATGGCAGGGAGGAGTACAGTCCATTATCCTTGATGGAGAACCGCAGCACATCACTCATGTACTTGGGCAAATCGGTCACCATGATGAAGAAGCCCCAATCATGACCGATCTGAGCGCAAACCAGCGCCATCATGGGGACGCTCGTGAGGATGTAGCGCCATGGCGTCGGTGGCAGTGTACGATCACGCTCCAGCGTTCCCAGTTCCCGCTTCAGATAAGCTTTCTCCTTTTCACTGATAAACGGATGGGATTCGGGGTCGCTGTAGCACAGCAGTGTCTATGGAAAGAGTGAGTTGTGAGTGAGTGAGTTTACTAAGTGAAACCTAAAATAGACACCGAAAGACAACTTGATACTTACAAAGATTACGAACCATAAAATACCCAAACCACCGAAGAAGTAAAACACCGACGACCAGCCATCGATGTTGTGCAGCAACACACCGGACAGAAGGTTGCCCAGAATTGTGCCGACCTGTCCTCCGCCAAACACAAGCGAACCCAACTTACTACGCTCTTTCGCCGGGATCCAGGTAGCCATCAGTGCACTCAGAGCTGGGAATGTCGTTCCCTCACCTAGGCCCATCATCACGCGAATCACGATCAGGGCCGTGGAACCACCAAGCTCCACCGCCCATGGGGTGATGAGTGTAAAGAAGGCCGTCGAGAGGATACCCAGACTGAGCGTCCACTTGCCGCCAAACTTTTCCGCCAGCATACCACCGGGGATGTGTGTGATGACGTAGCCCCAGTAGAACGACGACAGAATAATTCCTTGCAACTCCTCGTCCCAATCGAACTCACCGCCTGTGAAGTCATCCGGGTTGGCACTTTCGTCGATCGGACAGACACCACCGTCCTCGTCGGACGCACCGTGTGACTTGTTGACCATCTCCGTAATGGCGATCGACAGTGAGATGCGCATCGTGTACGCGTTCATGATCGCCAGAAAGCCCATGATCGCCAATATCACCCGCTGAGGGATGATAAAGACTATGGAATAGAACCAAACAGGGAATTAGGCTAGAATCATAAATTTACACCAGTTGTAGGTAGATTTTCCTTGTCTGCATCCGATCCGTTGCTGGACGTTGTTGTTTTTCCATCTGCTAACGTGCGCTTGGTATGTTTTACCATGTGTGAAAAGTAGGTTTAGTTCATGTCTCGAACTACTACACAACCTTCACGCTCGAGTCGAGAAGTTTGTTAACAGATGTCAGACTGATCAGCGATCGAATCATGCTAAATGCTTGCTTTACTTTACTACCTGGTTTCCCTGCCGCAACAGCCTTGTTGTTTGTTTTGTAAAAAAATAGCGTATAATCATAATCATCGAACGCAGAGCGTTCTAGAATTGATTGAGTTTTTTTTATTATTTAATAAAACAGCATCACAATAATCAAATCGTTTAACTCCATTTGCATACAGGAGGAAAATCACCATTCAATAGGTTTTCTCGCACTTTGCATGGGAAAAGGTGGACAGAACAAATATCATGTACCAAACCAACACCTGTATCAAGATCAGATCAGTAAAAACGGGGGAAACCCTTTGTGTTCGGTTTAAATTCATTTTCAATGCATACTCGATGTGTAATCACTACGGTTACCTATCACTCTACCACGATCGGGTGGCTGGCGCTTTAACCTAAACGTGGCATCGCTAGACACATCATAACGGTATAATAGGATTTGTTTCCCTAACACAATGCTCGGGAAATTAGACTAGCATCGGAGAGCGCGTGCGCTTGTGTAGTTTATCGCTCACAGTGCGAACAAATAATCACTGCCGATTCTCGTGGCGTGCGGTCGTAAATTCATCAACTAAGTAGTGTAAGCCCACTCTCACCCATGTCGATCATTGTTTGTGGCTACAAAATTGAATTGCACCCTTCACTTGTTTGAAGGGATGATATTGCCATCAATCATGGATTCTACCACCCACTGAAGGCAGGCCACCGATCATAATAAGTCGCTCCTATCAGGCTGTCTGCCTTAAAGTGCTTATAGCGGCTATAGCGATGGCTCTCTAATCTGAGATAAGATTTGCCTGAGGGCCCCCTGACCGCCAGTACTTTATCGGATGTTCGCTACTGGTCGGGTCAATCAACGAGATGTTTTGTTATCTAGTGGCACAATTCAATTACCGCGATAAACTCTCCCCCTCCCACCACCCACTTGGCAAAAAGTTTGGGGGGACTCAAACAACACCCCCATAAGACAAATTTTGCCAATCGAGATTGAGATCTTCCAGCAACAAAAAAGAAAAAGAAATACAAACCGATTACGTGCGTAATGACCGGTATTGTTCAATGTCAAACCCGTCCACTTTCAACGCCATCGAAGCGCAAACATGCAAATATCAATACAACAAAGTGAGATGTTTGGATGTTGTTTTGTTTTTGGATTTCCCCTTAGCCGACTGACCAAATTTCCATGTAAATATTGTTCACCTATTTGCTCGCCCCTCATTCCCTCGTCTCGACATTGTAGCGAAAGTATTTGGTGTTTCTTTAATGATACCGAGTCTGAATATTTTACAAATAGGATTTGTGTCTGGGATTTCCCCCTGCACAAACCATTTGCTCGACGTTGACACACGGAGACCACTTATGCGAAATACCAGGCACAATGTCAAGTGTCAATTCCACTGGTGCTGTATGTTTGTTCTTTCATTAAGGCGATAAGATCGAATACGAGCAAATATTAACGCTCAAGCTATACAGTCGCTCTCAGACAACATGAAGGTTCCGATAATCGACTTTGCTCGGGGCACTTGAACATTTTATCCCTGTCCTAGATTTAGATTCAGCTTCATCACTAACAATATCCAAACATAAAACAGCATTGACTCACATCATTCTAATTTTGATGCGGCCAAATATGTACTAAAGTAGTACATACTGTTTTTATATTAGCTTCTATTTTATTCGATCAATTATCAGTATCATTAAATATAATCATCCAACAAAATCTACAACTCTCTCCAGACAAACAATGAAACCACTCGCATGCAAACAGCGATCAACAATTATTTTCTCCGGACAATAAAATTGAATTGTTCCGTAGCTTTTTTCTATTGACTAGGAAATCATTTGCGGTTAATCAATGCTCTAATGCCACTAAGCTTAAGCCATGAAGGGGAGGCAATTTCCTCTAAATTATTTTCTGAGGTCTATCATGCAACAGACCAACACATATCGTATGGTTGACAAATTGCTAATAGCCTTCATCTTGGACACAGTTAAAATTCGTTTTTTTTTCCACAAACTTTTTTTAAGAGCTCATAACTTGCTCGTCACCTTGCTTGATAGACATTTTCCTGAAATGAAAACAGTTCCCCAAACAAAGGACGTAAAATGCTAGCTAGACCCTGAACTTGACGAGCAATGCACACGACCACTGCCACTGTGTCAGTGGGGATCGTGCGTGTTTTGTTTCCAATTTTCAAATTCCATTGTTCCGTTCCGAACGCCGCATTTGAAAGGGGCAATGCAACCCCAAGTGGTAGCAGAGCCGGGGAAGATATCCGAAAATAAAAACGAAAGTGAAACGACTTCCTGCGTCTTTTGCACTACGTTTAAATGTGGCACTTGTATAAGTGTGTACGAGTGTAATACCGTTGCGTGCCGTAAAGGCAACTGTTTCATCGGAAACAATCGCACAGCAATTGTGTTTCGTGTTCTCTACACACTTACTACTCCACTGCGCAACATTTTCCGAAAAAAAAGGGTGAAAACATATGCAGTACAGAAGCATATCCATATTGGCGGAAAAATCGGAAAAATCAAACACCATCATGAGAGAACAATCCGAGTCAGATGTTATGTATTGACTGGATATTGCGTTCCCATGCAAATCAGACCCGTTGCATCAATGGTTCTCATCTCCGGTTCAATTATGGTCGATAACACGCGGCCCTTAAGTCGATCGTTAATCAGACGATATCGTCACTTCCTGCTAGTGCTGTAATACTATTTATGATGCATTTTCCGCGTGAAGGTTCCGTGGGCGAATTGACGCTTGTTCCTATTTCAATTTTGATGTTCTAACTGACTGATGTTTGAAAAAGCGGTTGTCTCAGGAAAAGTCCTCTTTTCATCTGCTACTATATGGTAAGAAATTTGCTTTTGCCAGTGACAGCTTTATCAGTCAGCAAACCACACAAACACACATTAAATTGCAGTATGACGGCATCGTTTTGGCATTCCATTGTACACGATCATTTAAAAGCAGCAAGACTAAATAGCACCAATAAAAAAAACCACACTACCCAACCCGGTCCAATGGCACATTTAAAAAAATGCAACATAAACATACAAATACACACGCGCACGTGATCGACGCGCGCCCGTGACAACAATGCCGCACGCCAATCGTTCGTTCGGTTCGTTTGATCGACGGAGCTTCTGCCGCTTTGCCGATCGGCTGATCGATAATGACACAAATGAAACAAACAAAAAAACTAAATATTTTACAGTGTTTGGGGTTTATTCAAATGTAACGCATCTCGGATGAATTTGTGGTGGTTGTGTGGTTTGAAAAGCGTTTGTGCTATTTTGGTCGTTCATTTGAACAAATAATAAACAGATTAAGGTATGCACTGGTTCATAGTAGAAGCACTGTCAGTATGAACGAAATATGTACGGTTAAACCAATGTGTTTCGCTGTGGTTATCTGCACATGTGAATCTTGTCAATCTGTTACAGCATGAGCATCACAAATTGATGTAATAGCTTAAACACGCGTTTAAAAAAAATCGTACAATTCATCGCGTGTACCAACACATTCCCGTTTGGTGTCGCAAAGTTTTCAGAACTTGTGTCTCACTACTTATGGCCTACACTGAAAGCAACGCTAATTATCATGTTTGGTATTATTTTGCACAGCAAAATCATTCTCGATCAATGCGCATTGCAAACGGTTAGCATAAAAATGTAATGTCTAGCTGCCAATCGAGGTCAGCGATCGAAAGCAGTATAATTCATTTATTTATGTGTTTGCAAATTGTGCACCTCATAGGTATCGGTTTTGCGGTCATCATCAAAGGCCGCACTGGCAGAGAGCTCATCATTGTCGACATCAGGTTTATGCTCGTTTTGCCATTGCATTTTGCGCATACTCTTACACCTTTCCGTACCGGCATGGTGACATTGAGCCGATCGACATCGATGCTTCTCTCCATAGTTCACACACTACGTTCGAGAGGGGGAAATGATGTAGCTACTACGAATGGACAGTTGATTGGTAGTCCAGGGGCAACGAGTCGAACCTGCACTTCTAACACCATTTGCAAACTGTGTCTAAGCTCACTCGTAAAAAAGCCTCCAAAACCTCAAAGCCAATAAACTAAAAGCCACACAATATCACAATAAGCGTGTGTGTCCCAAGCAATCTATGGAATGCAACACCAATACACTTGAAAAATAAATAATTTTCAATTTTCATAATTCCATTTTTGTTTTCTTGTTTGCTTCCAATTAAATTTTAATTATTTTTTCGTTCGTTGCACTTTATTTGGTTCTACGGCAAAGCAAACGCTAATGTACTCTACTCACATCGGGATAACCGCTGCTGCCAGCCGGAACTATACATGGTGGTGGCTGTTTTCCTTCGCACACTTTCCACAACAAAAACTAAAAAATAATAATCACACTGTCACGCCGTACGCGTTCCACGCGACTTTCGCCACAGTCAAGCTCGAGCCGCGTCTCTCAAGAATAGGGTGTCTCCAAAGGGTGGAGCAGGTACGGTTAAAACTTTCGCCCTTTTGATTGGTCCAACAGGTATAGTTTAGTTTTGGCTGTTGGTTAAATCACAACCACCACTTGCACTGGCACACAGCACTTCGTATATTTGTACTACTTAGACGGGCGTTAATGTCATGTCACATTTTCGATCAATTTTCCACCAAAAATCTCAAACAACGATCCACGAACAGAAGACTAGGGAATGAAAAATCGTTCGCGATATTGACTACTACCCCCCGAGGTGTAGCGAACGACTCGATAACTGCGGCAGCTCGTCGTGGCTAGGGGACGTTCGCGAACCGATTGAACCGCCAAGCGCGAGCGGAACGCTCATAAATAATTGTCCAGGCACCTGAGCAACCACCATTGTATTGCTCCGCGTCAGGTGGGGAGAGGGAGGTATTCGTGGGACAAGGCGGTGTTGGTGGCGTAGGTGGATTGGCTTATCGAAATGAGTGTGCGTGTGTATGGAAGGGTGGTTGCTGCTCGCGCAAGTGTAAACGCAATAGTAGTCGTCGTCATTACAGGCAGAGTGGTGTACAGTTGAGGAACAGCTTATCGAACTATTACTACGAGTATTGGTTGCCTACTATTGATATAGAACATTACTTGAACGTCTCCCATGTGCTTTATGGGTAAACATCGACAATAAAAGGGTCCTGTGAGAAAATTGTATACTTTTTTTTTACATAGGAATGCTGCTAGCCCTGTTAATCACATCATGAGTTATTCCGGACACTTGAAGAGATCCCTCCATTCCAAGAACAACTCCACTATACGCCTCTTAAGTATGTCTATCAGCTCTTCGTTTAGCTTGTGCTCTTACCCATTGACGTGGTCATCTCTTATCTCCTCAATCATAATATAATCCATCCAAATTCCTTATAATCTCTTCAATCAAGCCAAGCGGGAAATTCCCTTGCTGTATTTCATTCCAAATTTTCCGCCCTCGGCAGCCAATGAGGGAGCGTAAAGATGTTCAAATATTAGTCTATAATAAAAACCCTCGCCAAATTATTCACATCTTTCAGCTTCTATGAAGTTATATTAACTTTATGGTGATGTTTATTGGGGGAGGGGATTACCATTCAGTCATTGATAAACACCAATATATTCTGTACTCGTGTCGTGCTGGTGTGTCGTAAAAGCTGCTCAATCGCTTCTGCAATCGGGCGTAGAGGATTTTAATCCCATAAATCAATCAATTGTTCGAGGCGCATCATGTCCTCCAAGAGCCAAGATAGCAGCAGATGGCATTTGTAAAGGCAAGTTCTCAATAACGTGAGATGGTTGAAACAGTTCCCGAGTAAGATTGTAGATTTGACGTTTCCAGGGTGGGTTATAGTAAGTCTGGCCGATACAAAAAAGTAATAATCGGTCAACAGGATGGCATTGATGATTGTGTTGATTAGTTTTATGTCAAGCATGTGTACACAGTTGTACATATGGTAGATTCGTAGGTTCATTCGTAGAAGCAGACAAGGTAGGTCGTATCTAAAATAGTCGTAAGCGCATAACATGCATATTTTGAACCTGTTTTTATTCCTTCAAAAGTTTTCTTTACAATGGATTAGCCCTATTATTGTTAACCCATTTCCAAAGATGCTTCCTACCCATTCAATTTTTCCACAGACTCATCCTCATGTGTACGCACATATATTGCTAGGCAATAGCTTCCTTGTGACGAAAATAAAACACAAGTCAGTTCATTGCCATCTTGTTGTACGTTACGCCACAATCGCCCTCCCCTAAACGTGGCTTCCACTGGGGGTCCTCTGCCACCCCCCCCCCCCCCCCTACTACCACTACTTGATAAAGCCCCATAATTAGACCAACATCATTCATACGGGACCACTTCTTTTCCGCTCTTGCCTGGCGTGTGGTATGAGAAAAATGGGCCTTTTTTATAATAATAAAACAAAATCATTCAAACGCAGTTCTTGAGCGCACACAACCTCCCGTGCGCCATGTGGGGCTGATATGATAATTCGCTACAGTGGTACATCGTACAACTTTTCGTGCCAATATGTGGGTATCTCCCAAGCAGCCGCACAGTAATCGATCTAAATGCGTTGGGATTATTTGAGAAAAAACTGTCCCGAACTAGTTTCAAACATAGAGGCAGCTTGTCAGGACGTTCGAACCATCTTATTCACACATTAATTCTTAATAAATAATTTAAGTTTACACTTGAAGGACTGATGAAGCATGCTTGTCAAACAATCGACAGTTTAACGTTAAAAATGTAATTGAATGGATTATAAGCAACAGAGACAATGATAGCGTGTGCGCCCGCTCTAGCATCCTGTAGTTGATGTACAATCAGCAAATAATGAGAAGACAAGCGATTGCCGAGAAAAAGAAAATAAGTTAACCCTTTTTTGTGCGACGTTCCTGTCCCGCAAGCAATAACCACAATTCACCATTGTAAGCATCAACATCATCGACAGTAAGATAACACACACGCCCAGCTGCTTGCTTCGCGTCGAGATGAGATGATTCGGCCAGTTATCGCACTGCACTTGAGCTGCTTGTCTCTTCGTGCCACTCTGCCAACCCCAAAGAACACCCAAAAACGCGCCCACAAGCTGAAGATGGACCTAGTCACCTACAACGGTAGTCGCCTTCGTGCTATCTCCGATCTCATAGTGACCATCCATTTGTGAGAGACACTTTTTGGCTCCTTCCTGTGATAACGATAGGCGACGGGTGTCCTATCCGTATCGGGCAAGGTCTTGCAGCCAAAAAAAACCTCAGAAAGCGGGTGGAGTCCGTTCATTGGCTTCTCTCTCGTACTGCGACTGTGGATCACAAGGTTGTGTGTAGCTGGAACGGAAATTTGCGTCGACCGTGCGCGTTGCATGATCAATCAATGTCCTGACACAAACCGCGTAAACTGTTGGGGTAGTTTGGAACTATTCACCCGGCTGGAGATGTGAGATTCGATCAACTGAAAGAGGGACCATGTTTAAAGAAAACTTGTCAAAATACTCAAACAATACATAAAGACATTTTGCTGCAATTTTACTATTTCCAGGGAATTTGATCAAAATTATTGTTCGTCAAACTTCCCACAAATCAGCAAACCTCAAACCGCTGAGCTGATGTGTACGTGCTCCGAAAGCTCGTCTCATGGTTACTAAAGCTTCCCATTAAAGCTATTTTTAGAATGTTTATTTCGACGCCGCAGTCAGCCGTCGAAACCCGCTGAGTAAACATAAATTCTGTAGTCAAATCGTAACCTTCGCTTTACGGACGAAACAAAATTACAGCTTCCTACAGTCATTGGCATTCAAACGGACATTGGTGAGCAGCAGAAACATGTATGAATAAAGGAAAACTTAATTCTTTTGAAACTTTTTTAACTTTATGCTCTTTTCAATCCTAATACGACGGACAAATGTGTCTCGCAATCGTAAGTTGGGCCAACATTTCCCCGCATTATCTCGTCGCATCATTCATTTCAGTGAAACAATTTACCACTCACTTGGTACGGCGTTTCGCTACACATCATTCCCCTACCCGCATAGCCTATCCACCGAAGTGCTTCAAACAATAGGACAAACTGAGCAATATCCGCACACTGTCTGTCTGTCCTTTTGTCTCCAAAAAAGCAAGAACAAATCTGTCCCCTGTCCCGCACGACCGGCAAGCCGAGCCCGAGAAACGAAACCGAAAACCGTTTGATGTTAATGAAAACGGAATGAAATTAATTTGCCCCAACAAGAAGATATACCTACTACTACGCAACACTTCAAAGGCGCGCACCCGGATGAGACCGGATTCCTTTGATATTTTCAACTTCAAAGATGAACGCGTACGTCCACGTACCAGGATTGCACGACAACCCGGAGGATGCACCAGCGTTTCAGTAGGTGAGTTTGTAACAAATCCGACCGAACCGTGGGGCAAGCAAGAAACGGCAAGGAAGGCTTGGTGTGGATGTGTATATGTATCCTCAAGCCAAGGACCTTTTGGTATCATTATTGGGCAACAACCGAGCCGGAACTGCGAGGCCGGCGAACGTATGAGGCCAGTGGGGTGGTAGTGTTTTGTTTGAAGTGCTCTCTAGAGATACCCTCACCTACTGACTGAATGAGGAGCTGACATTCTTACTACTGAAAGGGTGAGTAAATTACAGATGAAAGCGAAACCTGCACCAACGAGAAAAGACACACAAAAAAAAACACAATAAACAGTAACAACACTTTAACTTTTCATCTTCAACATTCCGCTGTGCGGCCAGAGGGTGATGAGGTCTTCCCTCGCATCGAAGTATTAACGAAAACGCTGTGACGTTCCACCGGAGGACATCTTCCGGTTTCTCGTGGAAGTTATTATGCTAAGCACATACCGGGTTCGTTGAGCAGCGCCACAATACCAACTTTGCGAGTAGGTCAATAGCACGAATCAATGTTGCAACCCTTCTTCCCCCCCCCCC